>VXBR01011826.1:0-10789 GCA_013400215.1 Cisticola juncidis | reverse complement strand
GAGATATTGTTCTTTATCCCTTGAAACTGTAGGGGGGAAGAGGGCAGATGCCTTCTGTTAACGGGACACCTGATAACACNGACAAAGCATACATTTTCCAGGGGTGAAACAGAGTATACCATTTCCATAAAATGCAATTCTACAACGCACCACCGTTTTGTTTACTTCCAGCTGATATCCTCCCTGGAGCATGAGTCTTCCTTCTGGCATCCAGCACTTCTATTACTTCCTCATGCACTTACAAGATGTCTTGGGTTGAAAAATGTAACCAAAAACATGTATTCTATTTTCATCTGTTGAAGTCACTTGGGAGATATTGTTCTTTATCCCTTGAAACTGTAGGGGGGAAGAGGGCAGATGCCTTCTGTTAACGGGACACCTGATAACACCAGATAAGGCAGTGCCTTCTTATCTCTCCCTCCACCCACCCCCCTCCGAGGGACATCACCTGTGAATGGGCCATTTAAGGCCTCTCACATGACTGATAACATTACCTCATTCCCTTGTGAGATGCTCCACCCAGTGGGCGGAGCCAAAGCCTTTCCACCAGCATTAAACCAGCAATCCCAAACACTAATTCAACTGGTTTTCTACGGAATTCTCGGAGGAAGACTGGACCCATCTCATCAGCACTGGACCCTTTTTTTACAGGATCAACTCTACTTCACAGAACACCATCTGTTACTCCAGGAAGGCTCATTTGGACTGCTTCCAACACCCTGACAGCAGGGTGTCAGGTCTGACTCTGTCAGGGTTTTTTGTTAGTTTGCTTGTTTGGTTTTTTTGTACTACTGCATTTGTAATTTTTTTTTTAAATATTCTTGGTAAACAACTGTTATTCCCTTATTTTTGCCTGAAAGCTCCTAATTGCAAAATTGTAATAATTTGGAGGAAGGGGTTTTTACATTCTTCGTTCCAAGGGAAACTCCAGTTTTCCCTGACAGATACCTGTCTTTCCAAACCAAGACACAAGAGCAGCTACTTTTGAAAAATGACAGTAGGAAAGACCTTACACTTTTTAATCAAAAAGAGTATTCACATGATGTCTAACTGCTATAAACATCAACACCAAAGGAAGTTTGACAGGATTCAAAGAAAAAAGCTTTCACCAGGCAAGACTGGAGGGGCAGAGACCAAAGAAGTTCAAACAGCAGACTGTTCAGAAAATTTGTCCTTTTTTTCTACAGTCTATAGATACACCATAGTTACAACTAAGGTTAGTTCACTATTAAAAATCTATATTCTGAGAAGAAGTCAGTCAAATCATGTGGCAAGGATCCTTAAATTATTATTATCCTGTGGATGAGGACAAATTCACTTCAAGACCACCAAGATGAAATTTGTAAATTCATACATAGAGGATGTGAAATACAGAAAGCATCATTGGACACATAAAATAATACACAAAAAATTTTAATTAATATTTTAATAAATATTTAAAAATGCAGCAGCAAATAACAGCAACAACAGTTAAAGTTGGACCAGTACTAATACAGTGAGCATTAATATAGTTTAAGTATGGTATTATGGTAAATTAGTGCACAATGCCATTATATTGAGACCAACCCTTGCAATGATACTTTCAAGTGCATGATTTCTGCAGACAGTACCACGTTTCACAGTAACCACATGCAGTTTACAGCTCCCCTGGAGAACCACAAATCACCAGCTCTTTAAACAAGTAGGGAAAGCAGCAGGGTTTTTCAGTTATGCTGCTCTGTGTGTTACAGTTTGGGCTATGAGTTATACAGACATCTAATTTTGGCATCTCTCTGTTTCTTTCTTGGCACTTTCACTGTAATAATTTCAGATTTATTCATATATTATATTTGTACAATGTCCATCACAACATCCTGCTGAGTTGTAGTTTTCATTCATTTTTACAATGTCAATGTTTGTAAAAATCACCTAGCATCCCAAACTGCATTTGGATGCCTGGCTACAAATCTCAGCCTTCAAAACTTACAGAATTCCCAAAGTATTCAGGTTTCTGGCAGTCCTGGGTATGCACTATACGAGTGCCCTTAGTCATTCCTTCTCTTGCTCAGCACTTCCCATGTTTTTAGATATCTCCCCTCACTCTTCAAGGACAGAAATGGAGTATGGAGGGCTCCAAAATAGTCCTTTCTGGGGATGGTGGGGGGAGATGGGGGGAAAAAAACAGTGGCCAGCATTTTCCCTACCAGGTAATCAAGATTTACAGAATTCTCATTTTTCTAGCATCAGACAGAAAACTGTGTCTGCATTCTCATACTTCCTTCCTAGTTATGTAGTTCACTCATGGAGACAGGGGAGGAACCAATCTTGTCATACATATTTTTTAACACCAGGTTATGGTGTAATTTCCCCACCCAGTCAAGATAAAAAACCCCACTTTGATCATCTTCAGATTTCTTTAGGGGGTCTAAAGGCCTTAGGCTCTATTCTTTCAAAAGGGGCACAGGAAGATAAAAGCCATTTATTATAGCAACACAGTGAAGAAACATTTATCTATATTTGTAAATGGCTTGTGCGAATTCACATGGTTTTAATGAAGGGTCTTTTGAGGTTTTTTTAAACCAAAAGGTTTACTGAGAATAGAACAGAAAGAAGGGAATAATTTCAACGGTAAAAACTCCTATCCAAAAACCCCCAAAAATCACTGTCATATAGAAATAAAGGCATTGTTGTAGATACACCTGTCATTCTATTTCTCTCCCTTTGTAACAATTATTTGTGTCCGTGAGGTTTTAAGACAGTGATGTCTTAACATGTTAACATCTGCCATATGCTTTCTTGTCTATAAGAGCACTGCTGTTGATCCTCCTGCCGGTCACAATTTAAGATGATATAATAAGAGAGAGAAGCATCTGGACTTGATTGCTTATCCGGTCTTTATCAGAACATTTTCACTACTGATAAACATGTAGAAGATGAATTGCATTTAAATATTGAACTTGCATATAGGTAAACTGCACAACTGATTTGCATAGAGAGGTGTGTATCCACCTTTTGCAGTCAAAATAAATAAAAACAGACAAAGGAAGAAAATTTCCCTGGTTTTAAGTTGATTAAATATATTTATTATGAAGCTGCACTGTATACAAGAACATCAAGCCTTTTTGACTTGCTAGATGTGTAAAACTGATGTGAGACAGTGAACAGCTCAGCCTGCCAGGGTTTATGTTTTTGGAAGCATTTAAAAGTCAGATCATTAGCCCTTGAGCAAGGGCTAATGCAGTTTTATTGACACAATCAAAAAATAAGGATAATTATAGCAATGTGTTTGCTGACCCTATCAACATCATTTTTGACTACTGCTCAAGGAGAGCAAAAGCCCCAAATCAAAACATATTATTAAAATATAGACATTTTCAGGCAAGGATCACAAAATATTTTCTTTGTCAATTATATACACAGTCATTGGAATATACTTAATTTACATAATCAGATATGTAAAGAATGTATTTGCTTGAATAATATTGCTGCTGAATATAATCTAGTGGACATTGTGCACAACCAGAAGAATTTAAAGGCTCAAGAAATGCAGTAATTCCTAGACTATTTCAATGCTAAGGTGAGTATTAGGTAAGGAGGGAAAAGAAGAATATACGGGGGTCATTTGGCATTAAAAGGAAATGACAATACACAGGGTACCAAAAATAGAATGCATACTGAATGTTTTTTCTTGATACAGAAGTATGTGATTGCCACTAATGTCAGCAGAAACAGAAAAAAAAACCCCAAAGTGCATGAAGGAAATAAGTAGCTAGTATCAAGCACTGACTTGATTGTATTTATATGCTTTCAAAAGCAATATGTTATTAAAGAGACACCCATTAAAACTATACATCTTTATCCAGAGACACTCAAAAAAGGACCATCACCCTTTCCTCATCTCCCAAGCAGTTGACTCCCATTGCTTCCCCTTGTGGTGGTAAAAGTAGAAATTCTTTTGAGCTAGATCTGTTGCTACCCAGATCAGGGCATAGCCTTGTCAATGCTGATACTAGCAAAACAGCTCCTGGGGGAAAAGCAGCTGAACTGAAGAAGCAGGAAAGTTCCTGTTCTTTCAATAGCCATTAGCTTTTACCAAATTAAAATGACCAAGCTTAAAGGCAAGTTTACAAACAAAAGCTGAATGAGTTACATTATGTGTTTCTTTAAACATTAAGCACTGGGATTTGGACTAAACCTGCCATTTTCCAAAACCTACTCCTGTTATTTCTCCTTTTATTCTTGCAGAAACCATCCAGCTGATCTGTTGCAGAGACACAAAAATGTTTTGTACTCTTAAGAGACTGAAACTGCTGGCTTAGCACTATAAAGGAAGGTGGCACATACATCTGGAGGGCATTCTCAGACTCGAGTTCACAGAAGAGCAGGTAAGACTAGATGCAGAGCACTGTTTAAAAAAATTATAAGGAAAAAACCCACATTAAACAATCCCTAGTTTAAAACGTGCTTCCCAGTGGAGGCTTAGAAATACAGTTGTCTGGTCTGAAAAAATAGACTAAAACCATTTTAGGGGATATTAATTGTCTGCTTCCTTTGCTCTTTATTGAACAGGAAAAAGTGCTGATCAAGATGAGAGTGGGCACAGAAACGTACAAGGTTTGTGTGATACAACCACAAACTCCTGTGGTCTAGTCTCTCTGCTCTGTCTAAGCTGAATGGAGTCCTAAAGTACTGATTTACCATCATTCCCCAGTTCTTAATTTCCATTTAATAAACCAGAATTCAATTTAGTTTTTGGAAATTGTAAAGGTACACTACAAGGAAAGTAGTTCTTGAAATGTAAATTAATTTCAAATAGAAAAGACATTCAAAATACTTAATAATTTATGTTTTTTCCCTGAGTGATGGTTCAACTACTCAGTGATATATATAAGAATATTTTTTAATTAAAAAGAAAATTTATCCTATAAATTCATTATCTTTTAATTATAATGTAAAATTAATGAAATGACAAAACAACTTGTTAAGGCCTGGATAACCTGCAGGAATTTACTAGCACATAGGCATTGGAACACATAATAAAGAAAGCTGATATAATAATTTAATATTGACTAGAGGACTCTTTGAAGTGGGGTTTCTCAGGAGCCATCACATGGAGATCTCAGGTGCGTTCTGGAGTAGAAACGCTTCATGAAATGTCAATGCTTCCATCAGGATAAGGAAACTGCTTTCTGTTCGGGCCAACTGAGGACTCAAATGACAAAAAGGCTAATGCTAGAAAAAATATTAAAAGGAAAAAATCCCTAAAATATAAAGAGAACATACACCTCATGTGTAGAAGAAGCAAACAAATATTTTCTACTCAAATACACTAACTCATCATATGATGCATGTCCATTAGACAGCCTAATGCTAGCTTCATTGGCAAATGTGAATATATGGAAACCAAAGTCAAAACCCGTAAGTTTCACAGAAAAGAATATGATCTAAAGAAATAACTCTCTACATTTCTGTTGTAAATAAAGCGTGATGTCATGGCAAAGACAAAAATCAGCCTTATAAATCTCATGTAACAGAGTAGACAAGCAGGAATGCCTAATTTACAGGCTTACTGAAAAAAAAAAAGCGAACTAGGAATGTGCAACAAAGTGCATATAACCTGAAAAGACAAATCACTCAGCTGGAAAAGATGTTCTGTAAGAGTAAACCATTCCACACAAAAGTAAATGTTCTGTATATAGGAAATTTATGGATTTGCAGAGATTTGCATTCTTACAGTGAAGACAGAAGTCAACTGTCAATGTATGTCATAAATCCTCACATTGTAGGGTTTGAGGTAAGATAATCAAACAAAAATGTCTTTCTTGAAGTGATGTCTCATGATATTCCATAAGGTGATAACAAAGAAGTCAACTGTATCTTCATATACAACCCAATGAACTGGAATCAGTGTCAGCCTCCAGAACAGCAATTAACCAGCTGATCTGAGCACAAACACACATCCTCACACTTAAAGTGAAAGAGTAACCAAAGGCCTACAAACCTTGCCAGTTGAGATCAGTAACACTGTATTTGGACTAAATATATTCAAATATTCTCCCAGTTCATGTTCCCCAGGGCTCAGTATTGGGGCTAGTTCTGTTTAACTTCCTTGTTGACAAGGGGGCCTGGAAAAGGGCATCCAGTGCACGCTTGTGAGGCAAGTTTGCAGGGGATAGGAAACTGAGTCCAAGCATTCATCTGCTAGAGGGTAGGAAGCTCTGCAGGGGGCTCTGGACAGGCTGGATCAGTGGACTGAGGCCAATTGTATGAGTTTCAATAAAATGAAGTGCTGGGTCCTGTCCTTGGGTCACAACAATCCCATGCAATGCTAAAGACTTGGGGAAGACTCACTGGAAAGGTGTCAAGAGGAAAAGGACCTGGGGGTGCTGGTTGACAGCAGCTGTGGCAGCGGCTTCCTGGCCTGTATCAGCCATGGTGTGGCCAGCAAGAGCAGGGCAGTAATCAGGCCCATGTGCACAGTTCTGGTGAGGTCATACCTCGAGTCCTGTGTTCAGTTCTGGGCCTCTCACAGCAAGAAAGACATTGAGGTGAAGGACCAAGTCCAGAGAAGCGCAACAGAGCTAGTGAAGGGTCTGGAGCACAAGTTCTGTGAGGTATGGCTGGGGGGAAATGGGAGTGTTTAGCCTGGAGAAAAGAGAGGGGAATGGAGGAAAGGGACTACCCACTCTCTACAACTACCTGAAAGGACTTTGCTTTGAGTTTTGGTCTCTTTTCCCAGGTAAGAAGTGACAGGACAAGAAGAAATGGCCTCAACGTCCACCAGGAGAAGTTTATATTATACATTTGGGGGAAAAAAAAATCACACAAAGAAATGTAAAGCATTGGAACAGACTGCTCAGGGAAGTGGTGGAGTCATCATCCTGGAAGTGTTCAGAAACTTTGGGGATATGGCACTTAAGGACATGATCTACTGTTGAACATAGTGATAGTGTTGGGTTGCTGGTTGGACTTGATCTAAAAGGTCTTTTCCAACCTTAACAATTCTATGATTCTATGAAAAAGGAAGTGGAAAAACTCTCAAAACCATTTGTCATAAAAAAAAAAGGGAGCTGCCTTGTCTACTAGTTTCACCCAAGCAACAATCACAACTGAAGTGAATTCAACGTTAAATATACGTTAAATCAACAAAAGGATAAGAATGTTCACGAGTCTAATAAAATATCATATTTCCATCATATGTTTCCTGTAAAATAACACACAGCAGACTTGTGAGAGAAAAGATTTTCACTAGTGTGGCAGTGTGGAAAATTAAGTTTATTAAGTTTCTTATGTGTTCCTTTGTTCCTTTCCCTCCACGTGTATCCCTGTACAAGTTACACAACTGTCCGCTACCTGTCCATCATAGAAAGCTCGCGAGTTTTGTATTTTCCCCTCTACCCTGATTGGTAAATGTTAAGTACCCCGTCCTTGTAACGGTTCTTGAAACCCTCCCTATTGGTTGTGTCACCTTTTTACCCTCCCATACCTTACCTGTATATATCTGCACTGGAACGCCTCTCAGGGAGTTCTGAGGCGGAGAAGAGTGCGAGAAACAGCGCTCGTCCACAATAAACCATCTACCTCAAACTGCCTCCCATCTTGCCTCTGCTTCATCACTTTTACCATCGCTGCCACGGATCTCTGAAACAAAGAACCCACAAGGACCGAGTACCATTCACGCAGCGTACGGACCGGTCCCCTTCTTGTCACGGTGCTCAGGTGCTGGCCGGGCATGGAAATGCAAGGTCTCAGAAAGCAGCACCAGTGATATTGTGGCGCCCAGTCTGTGGGGCTGAAGGGAGATCCACGTGGGTCTCGAAAAAGCCCACGGAAAAGGACTGACAGTCTTTGCGCCAGGCGCGTCGACTGGGATTTACGGTCAGTGGGCGTTGCAGGCTTCGGTAGAAGCAGCCTCGGCAAATCGAGAAACTTCTCCCGGAGCGTAGGGAGGCAGTGTCATCCTTCTCGCACTCGAAAGAAGACATCTTCCCAAGAAGCAGAGGTTTCCCCGAGATCGGTTTGCACCCGCCGCCAGGAATTTGGTAAGTATCCCCGCTTTTCTGCAAGAGCAGGTTTCAGTTTCGTTTTTGGGTAGCCGCCGTTGGAGAGAGTCTGAGACGCCTTGGTCGCGCGACCCCGAGGGTCGGAGCCCTTTTACTCGATCGTCAGTTTTGGATTTTCCTGGCGTTTTTCTTTCTTTCAGTTTGTTTTCGCGATTTTTATTTTGTGCGCGAGCACGGAGTGCCGCAGCATGCAAGGGCAGTCGGCAGAAGCTTGAGAGGAGCGCGTGTTGCTGGCAGTCGCTTTTTTTTTTGCTGCGCGCCGGGTTTGAATTCGCAGAGCTGGCGAGTGCAGCAGTGCTGGTCTTTTAAAGGCGCAGCGAAGTTTTTTCTTTTGAACATTTTATTTCTTGATCTTGGTTTGGGAAAGTGCTAGGTTTAACAACTATATGGAGAAAGAGATAGGTGCCTCTTCTTCATCAGTACAGGATGGGATTTTTAAAGTTGTTGTTGAGTTGTTAGAATTTAGAAAAGTTACGTATTCTAAGAGTTGTGTTAAGCGTTTTTCGCAATGGCTTTGTCTGAACTTTCCAGACGTCACGCCAGCTCATGCACGCAGTCCGCGTTTTTAGAGCATTGCAGAAAAGAAATTGGCAGATTTCGCTGATGTAAAAAGCAGAGATCCCCAAAAGTTCGCAGTGCTGATTGTCTACCTTAAGGCCGCTGCAACGAAATTTAGGGAATTCGAAAAGGAGCCATTGCGGAAACCGCAAAAACAGCGCACCACGGTTCACTCTTCCCGTAGTCCCAGTCCCTCTGCCCGCAAAAAGGAATTTTAAAAAAAGCGGTAGACAAAAGGTCCGCTAGCCCTGGCTTTTTAAAAATTTCCAGATCCCCCCGCTCGCTTAGTCCTAGCCAGACTTCGCAGAACACCTCTAGAAGCCCTGGCCCGCCGACGAGAGGCCCTTCCCCCACCCCAATTTCCCCTGGTTCCAAGCCCAAAGTTTCTTTTAAACGTGTTGCGTCGCAGAAGCCTCGGGATCGTGGCAGGGGAGTCCAAGATAGCGTGAACCGCATAGTCCCTTCACCATCCCCCTCTTCTGGTTCCCGCAATTCCCTTCATTCTCCCTGCCCCNAGAGCCAAATTGACATTATGAGAAGGAGCTTTTAAACAACTCCTGCAGAATGCTTTACCAAATATATTTGCAGATAAAGCAACAGCTACTGATGAACAGGGGAATGCTTTAACTCTAGACCTGCTTTGCGGTGAAAGTTCTTTCACTTCTCCTACCATTCAGGCTTCCCGAATCCCCACAGCAGTCCTCTCTATCACTAGAGATCTAGCTTGTAAAGCTTTCTTTTCACTCCAACCCCATAGACCCCTCCCTCCATATACAACTATCAGGCAGGGACAGGCAGAGTCTTTTGTAGATTTTGCTGATAAACTCATGAAAGCTGTCGAAATTCAAGTAGAAAATGCAGGTGTGCGCACTCAGGTATTAAAAAAAATTGCTTTTGTTAATGCTAATGATGTGTGTCGTTCAGCAATCTTAAGTCTTCCTCTAGATTCTCCCCGCACACTTCCTGCAATGCTTCAAGTGTGTCAACTCAAAGTCCCCTTTCTCAGCCGTGGGACTCAGCCTCGGCCACCTGAAGCATCTTCTCTCCCACAACCTCCATGCGTGGCTCAAGCATCCCCTGCAGGCCAGACGCAGCCCAAGCCTTTCCAACGCTGCTCGTCCTTCCTTAGAAAATAGCAATGCTACTTCTGTAGAGAACAAAGACACTAAGCTGCTACCTGTCCTCGCAAACACCAGAGACAGACGACAACACCCCGAAGACCTAAGACTCCCCTACCTTTTCAGCAGAAGCCAAAAAACTAAAGGGCAAGCACAAGTCCACCCAGCGTGAAGACTCCAATCAGGTAGACCAGGCGAGAGAGTCAAAAGGGAGTCAACCAAGTCATGATAACACATCGAACGGGACACTTTTCTCTCCTAGATTTGACCTTGCAAAACCCATTTTAACAACTAATTCTCTTTATGAACCTTACAGGTTGCAGATCACAAAGCCTCTAGTTTTAAGTGATCATGACTGGCATTTGTTACTGTAGATCCTTGCAGTGCCAGTGACTAGCCACTAGTAGAAAGCAGTAAGTGCATCATTGTCGGGGATTGTAAGCACACTGCAAAAAGTTGAGGTTCTTCCTGGGAGACTTGTTAACAATCCCAGGCACCTCATTCTCTGGCTGCGTTGTATTCACCCACCCACATTTTTACCAAAAGGGCAGATAATCGCACAAGCCATCCTGTGTATGAATCCCATCTCGATTAACACAGTACACAAAGTATCAACACAAAAACCCAGGGTGAAGTGTACATTTATGTTGGGTGCGGAATCCTTTGATAAAAATCTCGTTTTTAACACAAGAGCAGACCTCACTCTCGTCCCAACCAAAGACTGGCCAAGCCACTAGCCGCTAGAAGACGTAGCATGTCACAAGGTGTGGGGAGCCTTCAATTGGCACGACAATCTAAGAGCGTAGTAAAAGTAAGAAGACCAAATAGACAGTTGACATCTGTACGTCCATTTGTTTTAAATTATGAAGAGCCACTGCTTAGCCGAGACCTTATAGTCCAGTAGGGAGTCACAATTAACATTCCTGAAACCCCACAAAATTTTTAGGCAGCGGCCGCTGAGCAGCACCACATCCAAAAACTGAATTAGAAAACTGATGACCCAGTCTGGGTAAAACAGTAGCCGCTAGCAAAAAAGAAATTACAGGTTCTTCAAGAACTCATAGATGAGCA
>VXBR01011820.1:25132-48517 GCA_013400215.1 Cisticola juncidis | reverse complement strand
GGGTGGCCCGGCGGGCCGGGGCTGGCCCCTTCCCCGGCGGCCGGGCGAGCGCGCTGCGCTCCGGTTGTCCGGTTGTTTATAAACAGAGTTCAGCAAGTGTGGGGAAACTGCCTCCCTCGGCCGTGCCGGGAGTCCTGGTGCCGTGGTTCCATGGGAGGCAGCGGGGGAAGGTGCTGGCGGAGCTGGGATTGCTCTGCTGTCGGGGCCGGGGGTCGGGGAGGAGCAGGATCGAGCGATCTCCCTCCACGCTTGTTCTGTAACGCTACAGGGGTCGGCAGGTCCCCTTCCCCGATCCTATTCCCCTGTTCTCCTCTCCGAAGGTCTGATTTAGGCATAGTCCTAAGGATTAAGAGCCGTGCCATACCCAGGCTTTGGTTGGTTTCTGTCCCTTTAAAAAAAAAAGTGTAGGTGCCATCTGACGCCCTGGGAGGTTTTCCCAGGTTGGTGTGTGGTGTCACAAGGTGGCACATTTGGAGAGCTCAGCATTTAGGTCTTCTCCAGCCGGGAGTTAGAGCCCTAACTGCTTCCCTCCCTGGGTGCTGTCTGTAGGAGAGATCCCTTATCATGGGAGATGTCTTGTACCAGCGTAGTTTCTCCCAGGTACCACGGTTCAGGATATCCCAATTGTGTTGTTTGGAGGAGTTGCCTCTCCAATATTTAACTTTGGGGATGCCAAGGTTTGACAGCACCTTCCCTGGATTTTATCCCACTGCGGGCAGTGGGGCTGCTGGTGGTAGTGTGGAGCCAAAGTGGGAGACCTGCAGCTCCTGCAGTGTTACAGAAGAGCTGGTGAAGTCTTTTACCCCGACATTTATTCTGAGTTAGAACAGGAGCCTCAGAAGTTGGGATGGGCTCATCCCCAGGGTTCTCTCAGCCCGCAGGGTGGGGTGGGGTTGGCCCCAAAAGGAGAAGGGAAGTGAGGGGTGTGGGTGTCCCCGTGCCCTTCTTCACTGTTTCCCTGTGGCTTCCAAGGAGGAAGAGGACGACGACAGCAGTCCTGGCGTGTCCTTCTCGCTCTCGTCCGAGGAGTCAGAGATGGAGCCCGAGGAGGAACGGATCCGTTACAGCCAAAGACTGGTGAGTGGTGGCCTCGAACAATCCTGTTCCAGTCTTGGTTCTGTTGCAGCTGGAGAAGGGAAAGGCTGTTCCTGGCAGCAGGGTTAAACATCCCAAACAGGCTGGTGGTGGATGGGTGAAGCCTGTGCAGGGCTGTGAGCTTGGCTTAGGTGACTTTGTGGGTCCTTTTGTGTCACAAGATTTGCCCTAATGAAGGGAATTTGGCTGCTGAGCTCTGGAAAGTGGTGTTGGAGGCTGAGGCTGAGGCTGGGGAAGGAGCTTTGGGATAGGAACATGGAAATGGTGTTAGTGTCGTTTCTGTCATGACAGGTTTTTTCTGTGTGTCTGTGACAAGCAGGGGACCTGAAACTCTGTGTGTTACCATTCTTGATTTGAGTGGCTGTCAAATCTGAGGGAACCAGCTCCAGATTTTCAAGCTCCAGTTTTCCTGTGTTTCTTCCCAGTGTTTTCTTTTGAAGGGAACTGTCAGGAGTTCTGATGTTTGTGCTGCTGTTTGCTGGGATTGCATGAATCCAGTGGCCTGGGAATTGGGCTGTAACTGGGAGAAGCTTGGGAGCAGTTGCTCTTATAGTCTGAGGTGATATTCCCAGAGATCCCAGGGAAGAGGGGAAGCTGCTGTGTCTCTCACACTGTTTTGAGGCAGTTGCAAACCCCTGGAGGGGGGCAAGTGGCAGCTCTGTGGTGTAGTCCCTCTCTGGGTTACAGCAGTACCCTCACCTTCAAGGTGCTATCCATAAAGGTAAATCCTTATCCTTTTAATTCTCTGGAATCATTTGGTGTGAGGCTGTGTGGTTCTTGGCATTAAGCTTTATCTTCTAGATAAATAGTTCTGGATGCTGGGGAGTTCCCAAGGGCTTTGGTGGATGTTTTAATTTGGCATCAGCAGCAGTCCTACCTCCTCCCTCATCCTGACACATTTATTCCCACCGCTGTGCAGGATGCAGCTCACGGTGCTGGTTTGCCTGGGGAGTGATCCAGGACTAAACCAAAACATCTAGATAAAGATGTGGCAGGTGAAGGGGACTATCAGCCAGGAATTTTTCAGTTTAAAAATGTGTTATCTCTCAGATAAAAATCCAGAGGAGTTAGTGTCCTGGTGCAGGTGGGCTGGGCTCCAGCACAATGTGCTAAGCTGGATAAATGCTGAGCTCCATGCTTAAGGGGTTTGGGAAGGCACATGGGCAGCAGGGTGAGGCTCACCTGGACTTGTGTGGCCTGGGTGCGTGTGTTGTCTGTGCTGGCCCCAGGCCCAGAGGAGGAGGCATGACCCCTGTGTGGTGGGTGAGGCTTAACTTGGACCTCCTGCTGTGCTTTTCCTGGAAACTTCCAGCTCATTATGTGCTCCTGCTGTGTCAGTGATGATCTCTTGCTGAAGGACCCTTAAAAGATGATTATTTTTTCTTCTGTAGAACATGATTTGACTTACTTCAATTCCCCACATATGTCTTGGACTTGGGAGCTGGGTTAGTAGGCCTAAATTAAAAGTTTCACATAGGGAAGCAGTGAGCTGGTGGCACAGTGTGTTTCTGCTGCTGTCTGCTGTGTTTCTGGTGTGTGACTGGGGCTCAACTAACAATAAATAAATATATTTTAACAACCCAATCCAGGTGTGATAGTAGTCCTACCAGCCAAACAACCTGGACCAGAAAAGTTTATGGTGGTGAAGGAGCTGAATTAATTGTGTGGTTTGATGGTACCATTTGAGATGGCAGACAGATTCTGTTTTCGGGTGTGTCAGGTAATCACACTGACAGCATCTTTTTCCTGACTGGTTTCCATCAGGACATAGAGGAAATCTTGAGTGTTCTGTGTTATTTAGTTTGTACTAAGGTCGCCTGCCTCTGGTTCAACAAAAATCTGATTTCTGTCTGTTTTCTGAATGGATTTATCAGTGTTGATGAAAGGTCTGGCTTTGGAGGAGAAACTCACCTCTGCTTCAGGTGTGGTCATGTTCCTGCAGGAATTCTCTGCCCGTTCACACATGCCTGTGTGGCACAATGACACTCTGATGAGGTGGATTGCACTGCCCTAAATGTACTTGTTTCCTAGTTCAGGCTCTGCATCCATGACTCCCAGATAACACAGGGTGAGTTGCTCTAAAATCAGGTATATCACTATGAGGATGTCTTGCCCCCATCCAGGACCATCTGTGGGAGAAGCTGTGTCCTGGTGAGCTCTGGGAGGCTCCTGCAGGCAGTGGGTGATGCTGAGTGTGGAGAGGACACAGAGGAGCAGGTTATGGGATATCTGTTCCTCATCCAGACACTGGGAGCAGTGAAGATGGGACTTGTGGAGCAGTTTCCTATGAATTCCTGTGAATGTGGTTCTGCCCAGCTCCCTAACGAGGCAGCTCTTGGGGCTTGGGCTGAGATGCCAGCATTTCAAGCTGGAGTTGGGTGTTTTGCAGGCCCTTAACTGAGGAGCTGAAATGCTCTATTGTGTCCTGAGCCTGAGTGACAGTCCAGGCCTGGCACTAACAATGCCATGGTCCCTCTGTGAGACTTGCAAGTCTCTGCTGGCTGTCACTGGGTGGTTGCACCCAGCTCATGTCACACCAGGCTGTTGGAGGAGCCTGGACTCCTCAAAGGCTCTGGAGAAAAAGATTGGCCTGCTGCTCACAGAGGCTGCCTGCACTTCTGCAGGGCAGTCCTGCCATATCCCTGGGTGCTGAAAGTGTGAGGAAATCTCACCTTCTGCCTGCTCCAGGGCTCATTTTGGCAGGCCCGTGCTGTGAACTGAGCCTGGCAAGGCCCTGTGAATTGCAGGCTGGGATTAGCACATTACCACAGTGCTGCCGTGTGCTTGCAGTTACAATGTTCAGGGTGAGAAGTGGAGGGCAGCAGCGCTGGATCACTTCGGAGTGGCTTGGGAGCACAGCAGGGGAGTGCCATTATCCAAAGCACAGATCCTGCCCCTCACAGTCCTCCCAGCAGCCTGTATCTCAGGGTGTGGTTCCCAGTTAGGATTGCCGGTGTAGCTGGGCTGGTTCAAGAGGTTTTCTCCTTCCCTCAGTGCCCCGGGAGCTGATGGCCCTGAGGCGAATGCTGCCCCAAGGAATTGTGGATGAATGCCCTGCATGGAAGTTGGCAGGTGGGAGGCATCTAATCCCAGCTGTTGTCTGGGGTAGTGAGCAAACCTGATGGGGCTGCAAGTCTGAGATGAGGAGACAGGGTGGGGTAGGAGCCTCCTAAACAGGCTCTGCTGCTGGAGAGAGCCTGAGCAGAAGCCTCACTCTCCCTGGGGGCTCTGTGGGCTGAGCCACACGGCTCCTGCAGGAGTGTTGGGGTGTTGGGCTGAGTGACCATCCCTGGCTGGGTGCAGTGCACCCTTACTTTGGCTATGGGAAGGGTTTTGACACCCATGAAGGGAAATAGGCTCGTGGAGCAGGAGACCTCAGTGCTGTGGGTGCTGGAGAATCTGGGAGGTGAGAGGGGAGCCAGGCAGTGAATTGCTCTGTCCCATGGCTTGAGGCAATCTGTGTCCTGCCTTTGCACTGCCCTGCCCTCTGGTCAGATCCTTGTGTGAAATTTGAGAGGAGGCTCTGCCTGTCCCTACCAGCAGAAGTGGAGGCCTCTCCTGTAAACAGCAGTTACCAAACCTGCCCTTACATGTCGGTGTCCACACTATCCCCTGGGAGAGTTCAGATGAGCTTTGCAGCATGTGGAGCCATCAGCTGGGGGATCCAGCCTGAGGAGTGTGCAGGACAAGGTTCTCCTTGCAGCCCTGCATGCCGTGGAGTGATCCAAGCTCAGCCCATGCCTGAGGGATGGCACTGCTGGCTCTGGCCAGTGCCTGCAGTCCCAGCAGCTGGCATCTTGTGGTTTCCAGCTTGTTTGTGTCCTTTCTGCAGGATGGATGGGGTGATGTCAGTGCAGGCCACAAGTCGTGGGGCCGGCAAGGCCCGCACATGTTGACAGGACACTTGTGACAGTTTTTCTCACAGGATAGGAATAGATTGAGGGATAAATGGCCTCAAAGCTGAGAGAGGGAGGTCAGGGGGAGCAGGCTTTGGGCTGCCTGTGTCAGATAAGATGGGGAAGAGGAGGATGCAGTTTCCTGCCTTCCCTGCATTTCTCCATCTCAAATGTTCCATAATATCCCAACCGTGGGATACAAGGAGCAGTCCCGTCAATTTCAGCCCAACTTCTTGTTTCTTGTGTAAAGCTGCTCACTGCCAGGTAATGATCCCTGGGGATTGCTGCTGTTTGTCGCCCTGAGGTGCTGGGGGGTGACAGGGGCCAGTCCTGCTGGATACTGGCTTTCCCAGGGCTGCTCCCACTGATTTGGGACTCAGGAGTGTGCTGGGGTGACCCTGCCTGTGTTGCTCCATGCAGAGTTTGAGCCTGGGATGAGCCCTGGGCACTGGGTGAGAACTTGGGTGTTTTTACATCACCTGCTGCCTCTTGCCCACGTTTGAAATGTGACACTGGCAATTCCTGTCCAGCCAAGCTCCTTCCCGGAGTTCCTGTGTGCCCTGTGTGAAACCCAGCCCTGGCCAAATGTCCCTGGTCTGCTGGACACACCTCAGCTGCCCAGTCTAGACAGGACCCGGGCAAGGGGGGTCATTAATCTCTCCCACATGGCTCAAACTGGAGGCACTACAAATGAGTCACTCCAAATGACCCAGGTGTAATAAAGGAGCTCTAAATAATTCAGGGCTGTTCAGATTTGGTCTGGGCAAGGCTTTGGTAGAAGCTAGCTGCAACTGAAGGCTATTCTTGGAAAGCTTTAGAAATCCCTGGGAGCGTTTAGATCCTGCCAGATGCATGACTGTCCTGGTCCCTGAGAGAATACATCCCTGAAACCAAGGGGATGCTGTTCCCTGTCAGCAGAGAGGGATGCAGGAGTTAAATACCTGCTGGATTCTTACTGTCCCAAGCCTGGCTGTGCCCTGAGTGTGTCCTGGAAGCTGCAGTGCTGACTAAGCAAGGAACCAAACACCACAGGAGCACTTTGAGTTACCAAACAATCTCTTCAGGCTTCATTTATGTTCCTGTAATAACCAGGGATGAGTTTTCCCAGGGTTATACCAGCTGGAGGTGACACTGACAAGTCAGGAGAGCAGTCCCTGTGCCCCCAGTGCCTTTTTAGTTATGTCAGGAGCCACCCAGATTTGCAGGTCACTGGCTGGAAGGGCACATGTGGGAAAACAGCGATGTGCTCAGAAGGTGGGGAAATAAGGTGCTGCCCTAATCTTGTCCTCTGAAAATGTATAAAGGAAGCAATTCCCTTCAGGATGAGATCTCTGTTGCTGCTGCTGAGGGAGGAGTGTTGCTGATTCCAGAGGAGGGAATGATGGCTGAGCCTTTAGGGGGCTGTGAGGAACTTTGGTGTTGTTCTTCCCTCTCCACAGTGGCCTGCACTCCCTGTGCTGCTGCTGCTCCGTTTCCCTCTTTTCCCAGTTCACAGCTGGCTGTGGGTGTTGCTTTCTGCCACTGGAAGTGGTTCAGGTGAACCTGGTGGCAAAGTGTGTCCTGGGGATCACAGGGGGAGAGGAGATGGAGCTGTTGGACAGGGCCTCTGTCCCGTTCCTCTGGCCATGCTTGTGCATCTCTGTTGCTGTAGCAACAGCACTGGGAGTAAACAGCAATGAGCTGGCTGTCCAGGGATTCTGAATCCCTCTGCAAGTTCCAGGAACTTGAACCAGAAAAGTTTTTGGGCTGGGATCTGCTCCGGGTTGCAGGGCAGTGGATTTTCCATATTTTAGCCATTGCTTTGCACACAAAAGAGTTTTAATAAAGCTGCCTCCACACGCCCTTTTAGGTCAGGGAAGAGGCTCCATGAGCTTTGTTCACGCTGGTCCTCAGGGCTGGGAGCTGAGGGCACCATCCCATTGTGTTTTAGCCAGTCCTGACAAGAGTTTGGAAGAAAATGCCACTTGAGGAAAGTTCTCCTCGTTCTTCCACGTACCCCTGGCTCCTGGGAGCTGTAATCTTGGGATCGAGCTGAGGCAGCTGGGAGTGGAAAGGAGGGCTGGCAGTGCATGCTCCTTAAAGGTCAGGCTGCCTCAGTGTCTTTAATTTGCTGTGCATAAATATTTCCATGTGTCACTGAGCCCCTTTGCCCCATTTGGAGTAAGGAAGGGAAGAGTGCTGGGCTCCTTACAGAGGAGAGGGGGAGGGAGTGTGTGCAGGGATGGTGTAACAGTGCAGAGTCCAGAGGAAATATCCTTCCTAATATCTGGATTCCCACATTGTCCATGTTCTTCCCAAAGGCCTTGAGTTGTTTTCCCTCTCCCTGAGCATCCTCAGCCCTATAGCCTGCAATGCAGCCAGGCTGCTGCTGTTCCCTTTAAAAAACAGTGTTGGCTGAGCAGGAATTGCAGTACAAACCTCAAAGCTTCCTGTGTTTTTGTTATCCCAGTAGTCCTGTGGTCCAGCCTTGCTTGAGCTGGCTGATGGAATAGAACTGGCAACAGGTTTTGGCAGGGCTGGGTTGGGACACTGAGAAATTTGGAGGGTGAGCACTTCCCTGATTAAAAAAAATCCAAGCTAGTTCTGTGATCTCTCACAGAGAGGTCTCCAGCAAGGAATGAAGTCACTGGGGACTGACCTGCTGCTGCTGGATCAGCTGCACCTCTGAGTGCACATGGCACTTTCTGTCCCTTGTCCTGGGGCCCACTGTGTGGGCTCAGTGGTGGGAATACAAATTAAATGTGGATCATTTTAAAGCCAGCATTTTTTGGAGCGGTTTGGTCTATTTTGTTCCATTTGGGGGAGATTCTGTTGCCTTTTTGCACAAAGCAAAAGGAGGAGCAGAGCTGGTACTGCTCATCTACCTGACTGCATTGGGCATGTGCTGGGGACACCTGGCAGGGAAAGGGCTCCACACAGGGTTTTTTCCTTGCATTTCTTCTGATTGGGAAGGTGTGGGATGTAATTCAAGGGATTTTCTCAGCCTTCTCCAGAAATGAGAAGGCTGAATGTCAAAGGATGGCCTTTACCCACTGAGGGTCAGTGTTCAGCCTTGAAATGGTGTGCAGGGTTAGATGGTCCTTCAAGAGCTTCTCCAGGCTTTCATGGAATCCAGGATTTGTGCCAATGCCATGGCTGGTGATGGAAATGGGCAGTTAGGGGGTTAGCAGTGCCATCCAAGCCTGTTGGGACAGAGCCTGTGTGTGACAGAGGCTGCAGGTGACTGGAGAGAGGAGCTGTATCCTCTGGTAGGAGCAGCACTTCCTTTTTGGGACTGCTGCCAGAGCTGCCCATCTGTGATCTGCTCTAGCATGTTCCTCCTTCTCGTGGTTCTGCTGCTCTGGCTGGTCAGTGTGCTTTGGGAGCAGCTGTGGAGCCCTCCTTGGCTGCTCCATGCTCCCTCCCCACCTGCCTTGCTCCAGTTCCCCAATTACTCCTCGTGTTCAATTTTGTAACCCAAAAGTGCAAAGCAAAGCGTTCTCCCCGGTCATTCTGAAGCGCTGCCAGCCTTGCTTGTGATAGGAATCCCTCCTGGAGCTGGGAAGCCTGGAAGGGCTCCAGCTTTGTGTAGATCCTGTTTGCTCCTCAGCCTGCTGCTTGGAGTCTGTCTTTGTCCAGGGTTGTGCCACCTGGGATACACCCATTCCACCCTCCAGGTTTTGAGAGAAATGGGAGGTGGTGAGGGGCATTAAACATGAGATGAGATCAGTGATTCCTCTTGTCCTGAGTCTCTTGAGGGGATTGTGCCTGTTGTTTAGAGCCTAAGTGGGGGAGTGGGGAGTCCAGGATTGAAGGTGGAAGAGGCACAGAGGGCAGGAACCTGCTGCCTCTGTGCTGTGCTTGTGCCCCAGAGCTTAGAGCCCAGCCCAGGAGCTGAAGTGGGAGGTGTAGGCTCGAAGAGGGATATAGCAAGGAAAAGCTCTTGTGCTTAAGATAAGCAGTGACCTGGCAGGTCGCTGATTGGGTGTGATAATCTTGGTGCCTTGGTTCTTCACACTCTATCTGGAAACACTGGCAATGGAGGATTTTCCCTGCATAGCCTGCTCTGGTGTTGGCACCTGCTGTGCCCTGGGTCTGTCTGATCACAGCCTGGCTGCTTCCCTGCTTGTCCATCCTCCTGTCAGGCTGCCTTGTGCCTTCCTGGAGAAATGGAAGTTGTTCTTCCCACTTTGCCACTGCTAAAATTGCTGGACATTCTCAGCATGAGATCTCAGAGGCAGAATTCTGGACTTGCCTCAGGTATTTGCTCAAGATCAGAATGCCCATCAGGAGATTTGAATGTTGCAGGTCTGGATTTATCTAGAGAAGAGCCATAGCTGTTTGCTGTAAAAATATGTGAGAAGTGAAATTCCTTAACTGAGGAGAGTTGAGCTGGTTGATTTATTATCAGTTTGGGTGCATTTCAGCAGAGTAAACCTGCAAAGGGATGGATTTAGAAAGAAGTGCACTGGGAACTCTCCCTGTTCTATGGATACACTGAGAGCCAGGGAGAAGTTAAAACCTGCAGAAAGGGAAGGTTGGGACTGGAAATGGGGGTGAAACATTGCTGCATTCTTCATGTCAAAGTAGGGTTGTGGGGGGCTTCACACAGGTGAACTGCTCTGGAAAGACAACAGGCAGAGGGAGAGGAAAAGCAAGGGGTGCTCTGGTCTCCTGAGGAGGAAGGAGCTCTGGCATAGCAGGAAGAGGTTCCTGGTGCTGGGAGATGGAGCTGAGGGAGGGGATGGCAGAGACAGGACAGGAAGTGACTAAAATACTGTGGTGTGTGTTGGTTTCACTCTTTAAATACATTGAGGCTCTTTCAGCGAAAGGACGGCTTGTTCTTTTTTTCAAATGTGACCTTGTACTCATTCTTCCCTCAAAAAAACCTCACAGGAGAGGAGTTTTCTGGCTCTCTTCAGCTGACTGTCAGCTCCTGTGCTGTTAGAGGGAGCTGCACCCCGTGGAAGCAGCGCTTGCTGATGGAAAGAGGTTTCCAAGGAAGGGTTTTGGGGAGTGCCACTGAGGCACTTTCCCTGGAATCCTTGGGTGAAAGAGAATGCAGGTGAAAGAATCAGAGTAGAAGGGATAGTTGTCAGCAGGATTAATACTCATGCTTCCTATTTCCTCCATTAATTGAATGGTACCCAAGAGGGTCAGAAAGGAATGGTGAAGGACAGCTGACTTAGGTGGGAATTGCTGGCTGGCTGGTCTTGGAGGATGAATAAACTGCCTTTATCTTGACCCTGCCTGACACAGAGAGAAAAGGTTTGGGCCACTTGTCAGTTCTTCCTTAGTAAAACTCCCAGCAGGATGAAAAATGCCTGAATCCTAAGAGAAAGTTGGGAAAACAAAGTGATATTTAAATACTGCTGGTTAATACTGAACACTGAGGTGGTCTGACAGATAATGTGATGTGCCTGACTCTGCCCTTGCATCACTGGAGCTGAACTTCACCCAGGACACTGTCACAGGTGGCAGTTTTGGGGACATCTGCTGATCTCATTTTGGGAAGCTGTGTGTCCCTGGCTGAACTGGTTGATACTGGAAGGGCTCCCATAGTGGAGTCACTCCCAGAAAGAAGCGGTTCTAGTCGAAGAGTCCAGGACTGGGACTTGCTGAGGTTCTCTGGATGGACTCTGGGAATGTGCTGGGAAGGGATACTCAGCCAAGCCCCATCCCTGGCACAGGCTGTGGGACAAGGGTAGCCAGCTCTTCCTGGGAAGAGTCAAACCTGGTGCTGTCAGAAGGAATTGCACAGCTCTGTGTGTATAATAGTGGGGAGGTGAGGTTGGCATTAGCTTGTCATGGTTTTGCAGGTGTCACCTGTAGCCAGTTGTTTATCCAGGCAGCAATTCCCTGTGTGGGACATCAGAGAGGAAAGGGGCTCTTGGAGCATCCACTGAGCACATCTGCCCTCAGACGGAGCCCCAGTTTGGGGACATGGGGTCTGTGGTTTCGGTCACTGCTGTGAGGAAGCTGCAGACTCCAGGAGGGGAAAACTCCTGCAGATGCTGCCTTTCCATAACACATGCCTGGAAGCACAGAAGCCTTTCCTTCCTCCTGCCTGCTCTGGGGCCCTGGAATATTGTTTTTCCCCACCCTCCCAAGACAACAATGACATGAAAGCAGCGTGGCCCCGGCCGGTCCGATGGGATGGGAGCTGTTTGCATTGTGCTTTTGGGTCCTCAGCCACGGCTGGGATCCCACTCTGCTCCATGCTGGGCCAATTAGGAGAACAGACTCTTCCCTGCCCATGGGAACAGGCAGAGCTGATCTGCCTGGGAGCTAGAGGGGGTTTGTGGCTGATGCAGTGCCGATGACAGGAGCAATAGACTTTGGAATTTGCTCTGCAGGAGGACACAATCCCCTTCCTTCTGTGTTTTGCATCCCTGTTTCCTCATTGCCAAGGGATTCAAATTTAAGGTGTTGCTGCCTGTTTCCTGCTGTTTGCACTTGTGTGGTGTGGCTGCCTTATCGTGGAGTGGTTTGGGTTGAAGGTTCCAGCCCGTTTGCTTTGAAGGCTGTGCTGTGAAGGAAAAGAGTCTGAACAGCTCCCTCATGCCACAGTGCACCTCCAGCATCCACCCATGGCACCAATAGGATCTGAATTAGACCCAGCCACGTGGCCACATTGCTGTTGAATGAGCTGCTCTACACAATCCAGAGCCTGGCTTGGTGCCACTTCAGAAGGACACACAATGCCTGGTCATGGTCTCTGTGGCTGGAGCTGCATTCCAGCCCAGATATCCCGAGGTTCATTCTCAAGTGGGACTCACCTGAGTTCCAGCTCAGTGCAGTAACCCCTGCTCCTAGATGAGTGTAGCCAAGGGAGTCAAATATCTTCTGTTAAGGGATTGGTTTGGACATAGCCTCTTCTTGCCAGATTGTCCATGCCAAACCTTTTTCCCCCAAAAGATGAGGTTTTGAATCCAGCAAAAGCAAAAGAGCCTCTTTTCCCTCTAAAAGTTAATGTCTGTAATAAGGGAGCAGGTCAAAAAGCAGCCTGGTCCCACAGTGAGCCAGCAATCCCCCCCTGATTCCAAAGCAGGTGAGACCATGGACTGCAGAATCCTCCTCTTCCTTGTGCACATCCTCTGATCAGTGAGAGAGAGCTGACTGCTGGGATCTGTAGTCCTAAGCTTGCCTCGGATTGGGAAAAGTGAGTTGTTGGTAATGCTGGAAGGTGATTCACATCCTTGCCTGGCATAAGTGTGCCTTGACTTTCTCTGGTGTGGTTTAGGAATAGGATAAAATGGGCCTTTCTCAAAAACGCTGGGTTCTTCAGGAAGAGCTGAGTGTGAAGTTGGCTCATTTTCCCTAAATCCTGCACAGGGCAGGGTCCTCTCAGCTCTGTGCCCTCATTTTAAAGCTAGGTACTACATACGCTTCATGGAGCCCGTAATTTTTAAGGAAAAGTGATTTATGAGGTGGGCTAATCATCCAGTATAACAAAATCATAACACCTCTGCATCTCTGACTTCAAGTTCTGATGCATTCCCTTTGGAAGAGCCAGTCTTGGTTTAAAGGCTCAGGAGGGAACATTTGGGAGTTCCAGTGTGCAGCCCAGCCTCAGCAGTGTGAAATTCCAAGTGTTCCCAAGGAATAGGTCACATCTGCTGGTGCCATCCCCATATGTCTGTGCTTTTTAAATGCATTTTCCTGCCTTTATACAAGTGTCTCTTTAAAACCTGTAAGTAAAGTGAGTTTTTGTGTTGTTAAAAACGGGGAGATCACACTCCTCTTTAGGGGATGACTTAAGACAAAGGATAGCAGCTCTTTTCCAGATTGTTTAATCTCTGGGCCATTGGACAGTCCCTGATAGCAGGATCTCGAAGACTCTGCCTAAAGTGCCCCATTCAGGATCAGCCAATTGTTCCTGCCTGGCTGATGAGGTGTTTGTGCCCCCAAAGCCCAGGTTTTTGGGAAGGAGGTTGGAAAGCTGAGTACAGTCAATGAGCTGTGAACAATAGGTGAATGACTCTGTCTTGATGGCAGGGGAACTCCTTGTGCATCCATCAGAGCCTGCTTAAAACTGGGAGTTAAAATTAAATGTTGGAGGGGGTGGGGGAAGAACCTTTTTTGTGTGTGTCCCTGTGTGCTCCTGCACTGGTTCATCCAATTAATTTTAAAAATTTATTTAAAGCTATGCTTCTTTGTGAGGGAGTCATTGCTCTTTCTCCAGTGAGGTTATCACGGGCTGGTGCTGGTGGTGTTGCTGGGGATGTGACACTGCCCCTCCCTACTGCAGGCAGGTGCCAGCAGCTGTGTCACCTCCTGCCCCATCCTGTCCCTGGCTGTCTGCTGGCCCTGCAGTTGGTGTGCACGCTTGATAAGGGGAACATCCCTAATTAGGGGAAGGCAGCTTGGCTAATTCAGAGCAGGTTTGCCTTTTATCTGAGGGAGCATTCCCACGCAGGGCTCTGCTCTCTGGCCAGGTGGCCAACAGCTGGGGACAGTAATTTCTTCCAGATCCAGCAATGCCACAAGAGGATGTCTGTCAAGAATCCTTGTACAGATGTGCTTACGAGACCCTCTAAGAAAAGTGTTCCTTCCACTCTGCTATTCTTCCCCACACAAACAAGGGAATAAATCACCTTCTGTGTGCAGGCACAGCCAAAGGTGAAAACTTGAGAATCTTTTTCTATCATCGGTGTTCTGGCAGAGATTTCAACCCAAATGCCTTTACCTCCAGTGCAGCAAAACACTGATGCACCTGTAAAAGTGGGGATCTGATTCTTTGTTCTGTGCCTCAGTTACACTAAACTCTCTCCCCTTTTCAGTATTGAAATTCATTAGGAGTGATTATCTGTCTCTCAGACAGCCCAATTAGCACAAATCTGTATGGAGGAGGAGCCAAGCTGATGATTCAGTGGTGTGTTTTGGGTTCAGGACAGACCTGGGCTCCCCTAGAGGCCGTGGCTGAGCTGTGCCAGGTTGGGATGAGGCTCTGATTGTTCCTCCTGTCCATGGCTTCCCTTCCTGGTCCATAACTTCTCCCTTCCTGGCGTTCTCCCTCAGCGTGGCACGATGCGGCGGCGTTACGAGGACGACGGCATCTCCGACGATGAGATCGAGGGGAAGAGGACGTTTGACCTCGAGGAAAAGCTGTCCACCAACAAGTTCAACTCCACCTTCGTGGTCTTCATGGAAGGCAAAGGTTTGTGTTGGCACTGCTGCTCCCAGGGAGTGTGTGGGGAATGGCATGGAAGCTGCTTGCTCCGGGGAGCACGGAGCTGGTCTGCAGCTTGCTGGGACACGTGGCAGCCAGGAATGGGAGGATTTGCCTGGGTCAGCACCTGGAATTGCAGCCACATGTCTGCCAGATCCTTAATTCCAGGACTGTGTGGGATGTCTCCCCTTCCTTTCACCACACACATGGCTCTGTGGGGTGGCTTTTCATCACATGGCCCCTCATGAGGATTTACCAGGAGGGAGGGGCACTTCTGCAAGGCATCTCTTGCTTGGCTCTGAGCTTCCTAGGGAAGTGAGCACCAAAATCCAGGCTGTTCACCGGTCAGGAGCAGCCTGTTGGAGCAAACTCTCCTTAGGGGTCCTGTCTGAGGCTTGTCATCAGCACATATCATGCTGCCTCTCAGAAGTGCTGCAAAGGAGCTCCAGGATTTCTGAAGGAGTGGAGAAAAGTGAGGAGCAGGGTTGGACTAGAAATCTCCAGAGATCCTTTTCAACCTTAGTGTGTATATAATCCTCTGAAGGAGTTTGTCCTAAACCTTCCCTCTTCTTGTCTCCCCACACCAGACTTCACAGTTGAGTACATCCAGCGGGGTGGCCTGAGGGACCCACTCATCTTCAGGAGCTCGGACGGCCTGGGGATAAAGTAAGTGCTGGAAGCTGGAGTGGTGGGTGACTGTGGCCCAATTCCTTCATCTCTCCCCTCTGTGTGAGATCTGATCCTGGCTCTACCTTGCTGGTTTGACTGTGCAGTGCACATGCAGTTCTTTATGTGCTGTGAGCAGAGAGAAATATCTTCAGCTAGGTTATCCTGTTCTTCCTAGTCTGTTTGGACTGAAAATCAGAGAACTGAATTGGCTGTAGGTGATCAGAATTCCACCAAATGTCTGGAAAGTCCCACTGCTGCTCTGATGCAACGTCTGGCTGGGTTTCTTTCCTAGTAACATAGGTATCTCCTGCCAGAGTCAAACAATTTGTAGTATTGCTGGCATTTTCCAGAATTCCAACCTGATTTTCTGAACTTCTAAGCTGCTGTCTGCCTCTCTAGCTGCAGTACATCCATTGAGGTTTGCAGCTCCAAGTGTAAACTGGGTCATTGCTTTTTGGGGTTGATTTATACAAAGCTTAGAGGAATAAATGACCCCTCACAAACTTTCAGAGGCAGTACCTGCAGCACTGCTCTGAGCTCCGTCAGCTGGCTGTGAATGGATGGGTGACGTCTCAGTGCAGGCTGTTCTGTGCTGGGGTGAACTGGGTGGGAAGTGGTGCCAGGCTCAGTTTTACTGCTGGGTGGCTCGGAAGGGTAGAGATTTGATACTGGGGATTACAGTGTGGCTGAAACTAGATTTCTCCCGAGCTTTTGGGTGTTTCTCTGGGTCAAGAGCTGCTCGAATGGCTGCCAGCCTGCTCTGCCTCTGACAGCAGTGTTTGTACAGAGGAGGGTGCCAGTACAAACACTGGAGTGGTTCTGCTGTGTCAGTGGAATATACTGCATGTCCCGCTCCAGCAGGATTGGGATAACTCACACAAGCAGCCTTTAAAACGAGAGCTGGGATTGCTTAGTTCAAGGCCTGCTGGCTGCTTTGCTAGAAGTCACTGTACAGCAGCTCTGGGAATGGTACATCCTATTCCCAAGCCTGCTTCCCAAGCCAGAAGTTTGTCCTCGTGTTTCACCCCAGTCCTGTGTCCCCAGAGATCCTGTTCCAAGGCTTTCTCCAACACCAAAGCAGCACAGATGTACCTTCAGGGTGCCCATTCCTGGGTCACAGGGTGTGCAGCCAGAAGCACTTGGTGGTTTTTTTAGCCAGGTGTTTGTCCCACAGGATGCCGGATCCGGACTTCAGCGTGAACGATGTGCGGCTGTGCGTGGGTAAGTGTCTGGAGCCACCCTGCACTGGCTTGTGGTGTTGGGATCTTGGAGGATGTCACGTCCTGGAGCCCGTGGTGCACAGGGACAGCTCAGTGACGTGTCTGTCGTGGCAGGGAGCCGGCGGATAGTGGATGTGATGGATGTGAACACGCAGAGGGACATTGAGATGTCCATGGCGCAGTGGGCGCGCTACTACGAAACGCCGGAGGAGGAGCGGGAGAAACTCTACAACGTCATCAGCCTGGAGTTCAGCCACACCAAGCTGGAGAACCTGGTGCAGAGACCTGCTACGGTGAGCAGAGCTCGTCCTCCCACTGGGATCTGCTTGCCCTGCAAGTCTGGAGGGGAGGTGCAGCCTGGCATTGGGATCTGGTAACAGAGGGGCTGCCCGGAACATGGGGGAGCTCAGTGGGAATGTCAGGCTGGAAGCTGCTGGAGCTGATCTCCCAGTCAGGCTGTGGTGACCATGGCCAAGTCCCTGACATGTCACTCTGTAGAGAGATGGCCTGTTCATTGGTTGCCAGCAATTAGAAACACTGAAGTCTGAACTCTGTACAGTGTGTCAGGGAGAGTTCCTGATGCAAAATGCTGAAGTGTCTGAGGGCAAAGGAGGCCAAAACTGGAGGTGTGCTGGAAGAGGGGCAGGAAGCTGTTTTGTGGTGGGAAAAGGATGGGATGAACATCCCAAATTCCCTCTGCGGTCAGCAGAGTGGAAGTGGCAGCTGTGTGGGCCCAGTTACTTCCCTCTGTTAACTGCAGAGGGAACCCCGACATCTCGGGCTCTTCTGAAGTTTAGGAAGTTGAATCCCACCCTATGAGATGCTGTCTGACATTTTTTATGTCAGAAGTCCAGATCTGGCTTCTGAACACCTGATCCCAAATGCTTTATGTGTAGGGCTATCCCAGTGGCACTGGCGAGTTTCTGGGTGTGGGGAAGGACCAAAAAGGGATTTGTCAGCCTGGGGTAGCAAAAGGTTTTGCTGTGCCCCTTTTTTTCTGTGCTCACATCTCCTCCCTCTCTGCTGTAGGTGGATTTGATTGACTGGGTTGATAATATGTGGCCAAGGCACCTGAAGGAAAGTCAGACAGAGTCTACCAATGCCATCCTGGAGATGCAGTATCCAAAGGTGCAGAAGTAAGTGACTTCCTGAGCTGTGGCAAGCAGCAAACCATCTCTTGCAGGAAAACTGCCCAAGGGAGCAGCAGTTTGTACCAAGGGGAAGGAACAGTCTCCCAGTCTTATTTTTGTGGATGACACTTGCAAGGCCACTGCAGTCATTTATTGAATCCCCTGTAGCTGTGTGGAAGAAAGGGCTGGGTTCGTTGTGACGCTGCTCTGAGCCATTGGCCTGGGTTTGGGGCACCCGTTCCCTCGGAATGTCATACCCAAAGTGTGGATCCCCATTCATTTTCATCTTCTCCTCATCTTGTTTTCCACTAGATACTGTTTGATGAGTGTCAAGGGCTGCTACACAGATTTCCACGTGGACTTCGGTGGCACTTCTGTGTGGTACCACATCCACCGAGGAGGAAAGGTAGGACAATCCCTAGTGGGACAGCTATAGGTGCTTTGGGAAGGTGGCTTGTTTGTCTGTTTTTGTGTAAATCCTTGAGGATGCAGGTCCCAGACAGCAAATAAAGGTTTTTCCACCCTAAACTTACCTATATTGCATGGACTCAGACAGGTGCAAATCCCTAGTTCAGGTGTAGCTCTAACAGGGTGAGTCTAACTCTGTAAATCTCCTTGTCACTCTGGTGGCTTTCCTGGGCTCTGTATCTCATGACATTGATGTAAATCATGCCTTAAAAAGCTTCTCAAGCTCAGGCTACCTGTGGCACTTGGTGTGACAGGCTGGGAAAGACCTTGCTTGTCCTCTTGAGGGGGACAGCTGTCCATGTCATTTTTTAGTCCCCAGGGAGAGGGGTGAGGAAGAGATTCAGGTGTTGGGAAGAAGCCATAGCTGTTCATTAAATGCTGACTTACATAAGCACGTTGTCTTTATTTGCAGATCTTCTGGCTGATCCCTCCCACACCCCAGAACCTGGAGCTCTATGAGAACTGGCTTCTCTCAGGGAAGCAGGGAGACATTTTCCTTGGGGACAAAGTGTCAGAGTGCCAGCGCATCGAGCTCAAGCAGGGCTACACATTTGTCATCCCCTCAGGTACCCTCAGGGTGGGCAGGGGCATCCTGGTCTTGGCCAGAGTTGGGGCAACACTGAAACTCCTGGGACACTGGCAGGATTTAGCTCCCTCATGAGTCACTGGGAGAGGGAGATGTGATGTGGCTCTGTCCTGTTGCTTGCCACCTCCCAAAACAGGCCTGTGATGGCGTTGTGGATCCAGCCCAAGTGTTAGGAAAGCTGTGGCTGGCTCACATCACTTGGGTTAATTATTAAAGGAGGCTTTCCCAGTCCCTGCCATGTTGACACATGGAGCAGTGTAGGTTCAGGAGAGGCAGGCCCAAGGCAGCTCCTCAGCTTCCTGGGTGTCTCATGGCACCACCAGGAACAGAAAACACCAGGGGTTGCACAACTCACTCATTTGAGTCCTTTTACCACAACTGACTCCTCTTCCAAACTGAGTGGCTCTGCCTTAAGGAAACCCATGCTGGAATTCCCCAGATGTTGGACTTGGCTGGATTGCTTAGCCCTGTAGATAAGGGCTGGAACTTGAGTTATTTCAAAGGTGTTTGGAGTGTTGGAACAGACTTGGAAAGGCTGTTTCCCTTGGTGCTAGACCTAGTGCTATTAGGAAACAGTTTAGGATGACACCAGGGTGCCAAAAAACTATGCAAGGTGCAAGGTGGATCAGAAACATTCTTCCAACTCTGCTTTCTCCCCAAGGTTGGATCCATGCTGTGTACACTCCCATGGACACACTGGTTTTTGGGGGCAACTTCTTACACAGTTTCAACATCCCTATGCAGCTGCGGATCTACAGCATCGAGGACCGCACACGGGTAAGGGCCTGTGGGAGACCCGTGCTGGACACGGGGCCAGACCTAACTGGCATCTGTCACCTGAGAGCAGCAGTGGGAAGGAGGCCTGACAGATCCTCCTGGCTGTTTTGCAGGTCCCAAATAAATTTCGTTACCCCTTCTATTACGAGATGTGTTGGTACGTGCTGGAGCGCTACGTGTACTGCATCACCAGCCGCTCCCACCTGACCAAGGACTTCCAGAAGGAATCCCTCAGCATGGGTGAGTCCAGCCCTTATTCCTTCCTCACCCCTATCCTATTCCTTACACCCACCTGCTGGGGCATTGGCTCAGCAGTGTGATAGGCAGGGGAGGGCTGGGTGGGGTTTTTTTGAACATGAAGTCACAACCAGCCAGACTTCTGCTTCCTCCTTTGGCCCTGCAGTAGCCTGGGTTCCTCTCAGCTGTGAAACCAGCACACCACAGTTCAGAGCCTTGCACGGAAGAGATGGGGGAAGTTGCAGTGACCACCACTGTGCTGTGGGCAGGAATTGTCTCTGGCTGGCCAGGGCCTTCTGCACACAGGGTTTAAAGGGCTGACAGTTACTTGGAGGGCTCAGCAACCTCACACTTGTGAGTGAGTCCACATCCTCTTTCTCGCACCATGAAGGCAGCATCAAGGCCCTGAGCCCTCAGATGGAGATCCCAAGCCCTCCAAAGCAAAATGAGGTTGGACAGGGCTTTGAGCAACATGATATAGTGGAAGATAATTAACTCTAGGACATGAAATTCAGTCTAGGGTATTTGCTGTTTCTTCCTCTGGGACTTTTTTCTATTTTCTATATCTGGTGCCTTTCATTTCAGCAAACAAACCAGGAATGGGAAGAATGTTTAGCTGTTCTTTTCCAGCTTCTCTATTCTTTCACCTCATACAAATCTGTTGCTCCAGCCTCCCTCATGACTGGGGGTATCCTGCTAAGCACAGAACACCTCCTGTGATTGCTGTCCCTGTTTCTCCATCATGGCAGATATGGAGCTGAGCTCCTCGGACTCAGTGAACATGGAAGAGGAGGAGGAGGAGGAGGATGATGAGGACGGAGCAGGGAAGGAATCGCGGCGCCCCGTGACCAGGAGGTCCATTCTCACCAGCCCCATTGCCAACGGTGCTGACATGGACTACGACGAGCTGGGCAAGAGCTGCCGGAGCAGCCTGCCAGCCCTCAAGAAAACCCCATCCATGGACTCCTCCGACTCCAGCCGGGGCTCCCAGAACGGCCAGGCCTGGGACCCGAGCGGGGGCAGCCCCCGCAAGAGCAGGAAGGTGCACCTGACCCAGTTTGAGCTGGAGGGGCTGCGCTGCCTGGTGGACAAGCTGGAGTCGCTGCCCCTGCACAAGAAGTGCGTTCCCACCGGCATCGAGGACGAGGACGCCCTCATCGCTGACGTCAAGGTAGGCCTGAGCACTTCCCACAGGGCTTCACCCTCTCCCTGCCCCTGTCCTGGGGCAGGGTTGGTGTCCTCTTCCTCTGTGTGAGGCTGATGTCACACCTGAGGGACAGCCCTGGGGTTTGGGGTTGGGAAAGCAGGAGGGTGGCTGGGCCCTGGCTGGGTCCCTTATGGCTGTGGGTGCAGGAATCTTGTTGCTGATGCAGTTCACTTCCAGTTTTGGCTGTGGACTCTGTGACAGTTGGAGCCTTTTCCTTGCCCCAGGTGGATTTGGCTTTGTTCAGGTTGTTTGCCCAGGGCGTGACCTGGAGTTATGAGAGTCAGTTATTTTGGGCTGGTGAGGGTTGTTTGGATTTCATTTGCCTTCATCTGTTGAGCTGACCCAATGAGCTTTGGTGTTGCAGCCATTTCAGTGCTGAAGTGGGAATGTCAGCTTCACTCTATCACCAGGAATCCATTCTAGCCCCTAAAAGGTTTCCTTCTGCTCCCCTCCTTGCTGTTGGTGATCTGTACAGCTGCTTGCCTGTGCCAGAGCTGACATCCAGACACAGCCATGCATGTGCCCTTGTCTTTGCCATTGTTTTTATTTCCAAGTGCTGTCTCCTGATGTTTTTTGTGAGTTCTTCAGGTCAATCCAGAGATCTGCTCTGTTTGGAGCAGAGGGTGTGGCTCTGGGGTCACAGGGTCTTGGTTTAGAGTCTAGGTGCTGTTAGGGGCTGAATTTCTGGTTTTCTGTGGCTTTTCAGGCATCCTGTGTGTGCTATGACCTCTGAGAAGGTGACATGTGTGTTTCTGAGCCCTGTATGGTGCTCTAGAGGAACCTGAGCTATGGGCTCTGTGTTTCACCCTTGGACAGACAAAAGGAGCCTGGTGTTGGGCGTTTTGAAGGCAGAGCCTTAAAGGTTATTGGTGTCTAGTTGGTGTTTAGCTGGAGTTTGAGACCTGATCAAAGAATTTGTTCATGTTTTGGAGGTAGTAAAGTTGTGCCTGTGGTTTTGGTGTGACCCACCTGCCCCTGTGTCTGATAGTACCTCACAGATGAGCTGTGGGGAGCAGCCTTTGTGGTCCCAGACAACGTTCCTGAGGATTTGCTCCTGAAAGCTGGCTGTCCTTGGAGGTTTGGAAGTATCCTGAGCTGTCTCTTAGGACTGGCATCCTCAAGGCATCCAGATCCTTAGTGCAGTGGCTGGGGAAAGTGGGACAAGTTTGTCCAACAACAGCAAGGTTCTACTTCCAAAACTCATTTTCCATAGAGGTGATGGAAGTGGCCAGTAGAGGTTGGCTCGTAAAGCTCAGCCTTCACATTTCTAGCTAAAAGTTCTGACTGGGGCCACCAGTCTGCAGCAGGTACATTTGCCCTTGTGTGGCCAGGTAAGGTCATGGATGAAGCTGGGATCTGGCCAAGCTGGGAAAGCCGCCCTTTGGCCTGTGCTCCCCAGGTCAGAACATGGTGTTTTCTCATCCAGACTGGCAGGCCTGGCACCTTCATCTGCCCATCCAGTGCCACCCTCTGCTATCCTGTGTCCCCAGGCACACCAGGAGCAGGAAAATGCTGCCTTTTCCCACAGCCTCTTGTGAAGTTATGAGGATTTCAGGGTGTCTGTCTGTTGGGTCAGGTGGAAAAATATGTATCCTATCATGAGTTCAGCCTGGAGTGTCATGTGGAGGGATGTGACACTTTGGATGTGACAATGTTAGCTCTGTGGCTGGAATTGTCTGAAAATTCTGAGCGTGGTGGGGGTCATTGGAAGTATCATTGACAAAGAGGGAATTTCTGAGAGGTCCTGTTGGCTTTTCACTGCTCCCATCCATGCTTTCTGACCTCTCTGTGGTGTCCTGGTTTCCATGGCTGGATTTGACAGGAGAGTGGTCATGAGGCAGCTGACAGCAGATGTAAAGCCAGGCCCCTGTGTCCTGGCATGAACAGGTTATATCTGCACTCTGCATGGGGCTGGTGGAGCACCAAGGATTGCAGAAACAAGAGAGGCCTCTCCCAGAGGTGCTGATCCTGTCTCCAGTACCTCATCCCAAAACCCCTGCTGTGCCATTGCTCACTACCTGACTGGGCAATGGGCACAGAGAGAATTGTGTGGGGAATGAAAATGGTACTTTCAGGGGTGGGCAAGGAAGTTCAGGATGACCTGTGAGCTGTGCCAGGAAGGGCTCCCATGGTGGGATGGTGGCTCTGGTCGCAGAGAGCCCGTGCCAGGGTCCCAAGGGTGTCACTGGTGGCACAGTTGGTGACAGTCTGGAGCCAGGTTAGCTCCAGACTTTGGCTTCCTGGGAACACAAAGCTGGAGTTGCCTGCAGATGCTTTGGATGCATTATTGGTGGGAGCAGGCGCTGCTCCCCTGTGCTGTTTGGCTTTATTTCAGGAGTTTCCTCCATTTTAATTGCGGTGTGTAGCTGGGGGGCGTCTCGGCGGGCTGGGATTGCTTGGGGACACCTTGATCGCCCGCTATGGATCTGTCCCCCTCTAGCGGTTTGGTCCCCGGTGCCTTTGGGAATGTGGCTGCTCCCAAACTTGGCTGGCGGGACGTTTGTCCCTCCAGGTCGGGAGTGTGTGGGTGCAGACCCCGGGGGGAGCTGTAAGGGGGGGTGACCCTTGCCTACATTCCAAAGTCCCGCTCGCTCCAGCGGGGTCTCCCAGATCCCAAACCCGTCTGGGAGCAGACAAAAGAAAGGCGCCGGGGAGGCTGGGCCTGAGCGGGACGGGCTCAGGGCTCTCGGCCACGCTCTGCCCGGCCCCGGGGAGCCCGGCCCCGGCCTCTCGGATTGCGGCGGCGGAGGGAGGGAGGGATCCCGGGGAGGCCGGTGGGCAGCGCCGCCCGGCCCCTGCGCCAATCCCCGCCGTCCCGGCCCCTCCCGGCGCTGCAGCAGCGCGGCTCTGCCCTCCGCTCCCTCGCTCCCTTTTTCTCTTCTGCCATCTTCCCGTTGCAAAGCATTGCTGGGAACCGCATGTGGGTGACGCAGCAGCATTGTCTCCGGC
>VXBR01011816.1:878651-935574 GCA_013400215.1 Cisticola juncidis | reverse complement strand
TCTCCTCTCCTCTCCTCTCCTCGAATCTCCTCTCCTCGAATCTCCTCTCCTCGAATCTCCTCTCCTCTCCTCTCCTCGAATCTCCTCTCCTCGAATCTCCTCTCCTCGAATCTCCTCTCCTCTCCTCTCCTTTTGGATAATGCTGTGGTAAATGATCAGCCCTTCCTGCACTGCAATCCTGCTGGCTTTAACCCCAGCATCAGCTCAGCCCCCCGGAGTGGGGTGGGGGAGAGAACCGCAGGGGTAAAAGGCAGGAAACTCGTGGGGTGAGATAAAGCAGTTTGATAGGTGAAGCCAGAGTTGTGCAAAGCAGAAAAAGGAATTAATTCGCCTCTTCCCATGGGCAGGCAGCCCAGGAAAGCAGGACTCCATCAGGTGTGACATCAAACCTGCTGCCAAGCTGCCACCTGCCCCACACCAGATGGGCAGAAAGCAGCTGCCCTGGAGAGAAGAAGTAAAAATGAGGTCTGGTTTCTCTTGAATTTCTTGGATTTCTTTCTATTTGTTCTCTAAATACTCCTCGCACCTCAGTGACCTCAGCTGTTCCCTATGGCATACTCATCAGACACAACCAGCAAAGGGATATTCCCAAACTCCTCCCTCTCATCTGAGCCCAAATCTGCTGGCTGGACACCACTTTTATGCCACTAAGTTTGCAGAAATATTTGAGTAGTAATGTGCTAGGTCCTATGTGTGTAAATGTAGTGCAGGGTCTAGCATCAAATAATACAGGAGAGTTAGGAATTGGAACTGGTCCGTGTAAAATGCACCTTTGCAAAAAAACCTAAAAAAAAACCCTAAAAAAAAAAAACCTAAAAAAAAGAGTAAAAATCTAATATAAGTAGCTTTGTTTACTGAAGAAGTATGTGTTTTGCAAGCAGGGACTGTCCAAAGATAATTATAGAAAAGTAAGAATAACAATATTTAACATTTACCATAAAAGAACAGAAGCAGATTACTATTGAAAAAGCTTGGAAAATATCTAGTGAGAATGTGTCATCATGTTTTTGTACAGAAAGTTCTGTAGAATATCCTTTTTTCCTGAGCCAAGTGGAAGAATTACTGAGAAAGATTTTTTAAAGTGTTTGTGTGGCTTTCCATATGCCTCAGTTTAACAGACATTAGCAGGTCTGTTGATATCATCATTTTTTCTCTTAAAAATAAGAAAAATTTCTCATTCCTAGTTTTCATAGGTTCCCTAAAGATTTTCATCTTGCAAATAAAAGAGCTTAATTATTTCCATAATGGAGGGATTAGTGTTCCCAGGAGCAGATTCTTTCTGTTTAAAAATCATTGTAGGTATAATAAAATGCAAGTAGTTCATGACCAATGCAGCTGCTTCACAAATTACTGGAGTTCAAAAAATAAGGAAATAATTTAAAAAACACCCAACCAAACAACAACAGAAAATAAATTTTTGAAAAGAGAGGATTAAAAATAAAACTAAACAAGACTAGTGCAGTTAATGGATAGTAGCAATCAGGTCAAGACCACGGAGGATAAATTAGTTGAGAAAAGCATAATACAATAGCTGACACCTAAACAGCCCTTAATGTTTCCGTGGTTTTCACTATCCTCCTGCAAGAGAATTTAGGGTTATTACATAACAACTGCCACGAGAATTTCCACATAGTGCAGCTAAAGCACACCAAATGCTTTTACATGTCCATCATATTTTATTATATATTGACAGACGGGTTTGGGTTTCTGCATTCTCATCACACTGGTGTAACTACTGATGCAGCCAGCTCATGTCCCACCCCTCTGGATGAGCAAGGGTCAGTGTTTAGTTCATGAACAAAAGTCACTCAATGAATATGGCATCAAAACAGTGCAGCACCTCTGGCTGCCTGTACAGGTTTGTTTGTGCTGGTTTTAAGGGAAAAGCCTGATGGATTCAAGGCAGTGATGATGCCTTGGGGAGGCTGACCTGGAACAGAGACTCGACAGAGCTAGAGAATAAAGTAGATATTTATTAAGAGGCCTTAAAAGCCACATCTTGGGCAGGACAAGAGACTGACTAACCCTAAGGGCTACACCCAAGGTAGACCCAAAATGGTCTCTAAATGGACAAACAGTCATGAGGTCTCACACCTTTATAAGTTTTGCTCTATTTGCACATTGGGGTTTAACTGTCCAATTACAGCTTCAGGTTGTGAGGTCCCATCCTTCTTGTTCCTCCCTTCAGCCCACCCTTGTTGGTGCTTTTGGGCCTGAGAGTTGTCCTTGGTGTTCAGCAGGAAAAGGCTTTGTTTTGTCTGCCTGCTCTGTGAGGAGAGCTGACTGACACTGGATGTGAGGCTCAGAACTGCACCCCTGGGCAGCACAGGATCTGAAAAACATGGAAACTGAAACTTAAGGTATCAGTGAATTCAAGGAGTTTCCCAGAGCTCCCCTCTGCAGCAGAGCTCCATGGCACAGGTGACATCCCTGCCTGACTGTAGGGCTCTGCTGCATCAACAGGCTGAGGAGACAAAGCATTTAGTGTGGGGACTTGCAGAGCTTCCCTCTCCTTCCCTTTATTGTTTTACAATCCCTTCCTGCTAATGCAGGAAGTCTCTTTATGGCTGTGAGAGTCTCACAGCTCTAAACTGCTCCTGTGTTTTCTGGGGACTTCACAAGTTCCCAGAGCAATTTAAACTCGGTGTGGTAAAGGAGACCTTAAAAGTTCTCTTCCTTTTTCTTACCTTTTAGGAAGTAGCATCAAACTGTCCTTTAAAAATGAGTCCACGTTTATGGTTCAGTGCAGTGCAGCAGCCCAAGGGCCAGCCCAGATAAGCTGCTGTAAATCATTCAAAGCAGGGAGATAATAACATTCTTATTTCAGATTTGAGTTTCTGTTTTGTATGTTTATAAAACAGGAATAGGTGTCTCTGACTGAGTACCAAAATCCCAGCCTATTTTGGGAACTCTTTTCTGTGACTTATGTAGTCTTTGATCAATTTTCATCACTGCTCAGTGAACGACTTCATGTTTACTTATCTGAGGTTTTTAAAATGTATTTGTAATTAAAATAAATCCAGTGTGTTGTAGCAGTAGACTAGTGTCCTGCCACTGTGGAAACACTATTTTAAAATGCTGAATTTTATTTGATGAAACTGTAAATCTATGGGTAAAGGGTTGGTGTGTGTTATAACTCATCCAATTTAACTGATACAAAAAGATGCAGTCCTGTCACCAGTTCCACCTGTCCCTCCCTTTCCTCTGTTACATTACGTTTAGCAGTCATACAAAATATGAAAAGTAGAAACAACTGAAAACTGATTGAAAAACTACTCCTCAACACCGGTTTCCCGTCAGACGAATGAACTGAACGGGCTTAATCTTTCACACTGAATGTGATGCACTGCAAGTGTCGGGGGAAAAAGAAATCGTGTCTTTCCATGGAAGTTTCCAGTTACTTGATTTTGTATACACTGGGCAATCATGTTCTAAATTACTGCATTGCCAGCAGGCTTCTGACTCCCACTTAGAGTGTGTTTTGGGCTATTGTCTTTAAAAGGTAGAATGCAATTAGAATATCTTAGTTGAGTCTTTGTACTGTCGAGTTTAACCTTTCCAGAAACCTTGGTAGTGCGCTGCGTTTCTGTGAAGTATTAGTGCTGGCATTAGGAGCAATCCCTGATTTATTATTATGTGTCAGTTTAATTAACATGCTGTTTCACTCCCTCTTCCAGACTGTTAATGAAGATGTTAAATAAACAGGACCAAATAGTGATCCCTGCAGAGCTCCACCAGACACCTCCCACCAACTTGATACATTGCCATTTTTCATTACCCTTTATTTGCACTCATCCAGCCATTTTTAAATCCAAGTGACAGTACTCCATGTCCAAGCCAATTTGAATTAATTTTGCAAGTGGAGATTTTGTAAGACACTACATCAAGTGTTTTACTCAGACCAGATATATTACACATGCTTTCATCCACTAATTTTCTAAAGCTATCAGAAAAAGCAATCAAGCTTTGAAGATTACTAGCACCCAGCCACCTTTTTGCTGGTTTATTCACTTACAAAACCAATCTTGGCATTATTAAAGATTTGCCACTCCTTTAGCTGATGACTGATTTAAAACAATGCATCTTTCTAATCCATTACCTTCCCAAAATAACATAGAGCCATGATTATTCCTCCTAAGTGCTATTTTAGGGCTATGTGGCATGTGAGTTTAAATTGTGATTGGCAGACAGATATTTTTCTTGAAAAGGATCCGTGATTTCAGCAGCTTAGCTTATGTTTATTTTACATGTTCCAGCTGTTAGCTTGTATCAGCAGTTATTCCTTATTCCCAGTATGAAAGCAAGTAGGTCCTGTGACACCTCTTTAATTATATCAGGGAAGGAACATCAGACTGGCAGTAGAGGCAAAAAATACAGTATAGCAGGATTAGTTCTCACAAAACCAGATTTATTTCTTACAGCACAGGAACATGCCAGTCAAAATAAACTTTCTCTCCTTATTTAAGATATTCCTTTCCTCTATGTTTTATTGCCTACTCATGCTATAAATTGTTATACTTAAGACTTCTAGTTGGAATGGGGTTTTTTTCCCTATTTTGGCTTGTCCATTCCTTATTTTTCTGTGTCCCTAAAGCTGGAACCATTTATTCAATGCCTGTTCCCTTCCTAACAACCTCTTGTAGTTGTGAAGGTCTGTGTTTGTTTTCCAGATGTGGTTTGGGGCACAGAGAAACGTGGTGCCTTCAAGTTTCTACAGACTTTTTAGTACAGCCAGAAGGTTTCAGGTATTTTTCTCTCCTAAAGCCTGGTTCATACCCTGGTTACTAAACTGTGGGGCTTTTTTCTTATTCTTGCCAGTGTCATTCAAATACAGTTCTTGGTTATTCCCTTACCTGAGGCTCAGTTCTGCCTCTACTTTGTTGATGGTGTTTTTACTGAAATGAGTCCAAAAAGTTTACTGCCACATTTCTCTAAATTTTTTATTCTGTTAAATCAGCTTGTTCAGGGTAAAAATTTCAAACTGCAATGTCACCCTCAGAAAAATGTTGTGTTTTGCTGACTTTTGGGAGTTTAGAGAACTGGGATCCTACAATGGGTGTACTGTTTGTTGAATATGGTTTTCCTTTATTTCTTCACTTAATTTTATTTATTGAAATGAATGGTCTCTTGATTCAAGTCTTTCAGCTCATAGTGGAATGACTGCATCAGAATATCCAGTGCTCAACTCCTTTGCATGTATGCATGTGTGCATGAAGGCAGAAGGCACATTGATTTTTTTCCCAAGGATACAAGAAACAAAGGTCGTAGCTCCTCACACTCTAATTTATGCAAGATTAATGCATAGAATACAGCAGAGTTCACTTAATGAGGATGAAACATGCAGATGAGTGAAAAAAGTGTATCATTTTCAGTTTTGATTTCCCAGTGGAAAGAATATGAAATAATACAATAATATAAAATAGTTTTCAAAACAATTTCTGATTAAGATATAAGCAGTAGTATATAATCCTGTTTTCAACTAGAAACAAGGAACTCAGGCCTCATTTTCCTTTGCTCAGCCTTTGGAATGTCCTACATTTTATGCTTCCATGCGTGTGGAAAACTGGGCACACACCTTGGGCTCTTCCTTGGTAGGGTTGCACTTGTCGGATAATTCTGCTTCACAGAAATATTTCTGTCCTAATGCTTCTGTGGCTCTGGAGGCAGATTGCTGGAGAGAAACCAGAGGTTTGTGTTCATCAGTGTCTGTAATCCTGAAAAACAAAGAAATTGCTGATGAACTCAAAATGATAAGAAATGTCTGGTGTCTACAGCAAACTGCCTGGAGTTAAAAGTCTCTTCTCTCCACTGAATGACCTTCTGGAACTTGAATTGCCCATTTACACTCATACTCAGCAGTGTTTCTCTGGTTTAAGATTGACAGTTACCTCCCAAGACTCCCTTTTAGTTTCTCTATTGCTTTGCAGAGCTTTTCCTTAGCAAGGTGTTAGTGACAGAGACACAGAACAGGCAAGTCAGAGCACAGAGAGAAAATAAGAACACTGACGTTACTGCAGCATGAAAAAAAAAAGTCACTGATAGTGTCTGTTTAGAACATTCAGATTTGTATAGTCTGTTGTTGAAAATGAAGTTCTGCTCTTTAAAAGGGATTTATTGTCTCTAAAAGGACAGGTATGAATTTACTGTGGGCTTGAGAGGCTAAAATGAGTTTTGCTCTTGTGCATTCAAGTGTCTTGGTGACCTGCCCTATATCCAAGTCCCTGTTCTGTCACCTCCTTCTGAGCCACTCACATTATTAATGGGCAACAAGTACAGAAGAATTCATAATTTCTCTCCTTAAAACTGTAATGGAAGCTTTGGAAACAGCTGCATTTTTAACAATGTTGCAACTTGCACTAGAAGCACAAATAAAAATGCCCATTTCACTCGATAATTATCTTTAATCTCCAAACTTGGCAGCTAACTCCTGAGAGGTTAAGTGAATTTTCAGTTCAACAAACAGAAGTCCTTAAAATTCTTACTGGAGTTTTGCTCACATTTTCTCATGTTTCATGGATTTTGTGAAATAGTTCAGCCTGATGTCAAGTTTTAAACACCTGCCAGGCATCTGAGAGACAGAAAATACTTTTGAACATTCTGTAGTAACTGTGTAAGTGTATTTCTCTGCGTTCATCATGATCTAGTGAGTTTAAAGATTGTTCACAGACACCCGTTAAATGTTTTGGAAGTTTCTAGACAATATTTTGTTAAGAACAAATAATCCACAGCTCTGCCTCTCTCTTTAAATCAAAACATCACAGTTGTTTTTCTGTGCTCTCTTCTCATGTATGATCAGTGCAAACCATAGGGTCAAGGTAAGGCCTTGTGCAATAAGTTTGAAGTGGAAAAATAAAGTTTCATTTGGACCTAGGTTCATGTTCTCCCTCCAAAGCTCTGCATTGTGCAGAGTCTTTTGTCTGAAGGTCTTGCAGTAACACTGTAAGACTGGGAGGAAGAAATGTTATTCACAGCTTTACTAAAGATCTGAAGCGCCTATTACTTAATTAAAATCCAGCCTGATATAAGACTAGATTGCATCTGCCTGATAAGAGCTGGTCTACAATTCTCTTATCATAGAAACTGTTGTGTTTGACTGAGTTTTCCCTCTATTTTAGAAAGAAAATGCTGAATTAATGAGATTCTTCCTCCCCTCTGATTTTCAAAAGAAAAGAAAAGAACAATATTCATGTTGGCAAGAATTTCCTACAGTACTAAAATATATTTGTGCTGTGTTGGCTTTTCTGTATTTTTGTGTTTCTCTTTTGTTTCTATCAAACCTGGTTGCTTCCCCAAAATCCTATGATAACTTTGAGACTACAATCTATTTTCAGTGTCTCTATGAAAGCAAAGCTCTGTCATTATGTTCCCAAAGGGATGTACCAGAAATCTGGGGAATAAAATTGGAAGATTACTGTTTCTTGTCATGTATTTCTGTTTTATGGTGTTGAGTACACTGGAATGGCTTAGTGGGGAGAAAAGACAACAGCAGTGAAGGGAAGTAGCTATTAATGTCCTATCAGAGCTTGATGGGGTTTGATATAATTAAAAAAAAAACCAACAAAAAAAAAAACAAAAAACAAAAAAACCCACAACAACTTGTGATATCTCCAGCAATTGTAACTTCAATTATTTGCTAGCTAAAGGCAAATTTCACTGCTCCAAGTTAGGAAATCATGTTAATAGACTAATTAATATAATTTGCCTTGTGCTCCACTAAGAGAACAAAACCAAATATTTCATTTTTTAAGAGGAAAAAAAAACCCCAAACCCGTGTAAACTAAATATTATAAATATTCAGTCCATCTGTAAAGCAAACATTACAGATTTCAAGCCATCCTCAGCATTACTGAGGAATTCAGCAGAATTTAATGAAATTATGATGGCTTGCTTTGGCTTTACATCTGCACACCAATGAAAGGGAAGTGCTCCTTTGTGTGGATTCAAGCTCTTTTACAGAACACGGTGGAACAACGTGTGCAGCGGGGGGCCAGCAGATAGAAAGGAGGTTTCATCATCTTGTATCTGCAGCCCTTTAATATCAAGAGACTTCCACAAAACTGAAAATGAGTCTTTGAAATATTCTGTGCTGCAGTGGTAGAAAGGTACAATAAATAATATCTCTCTTTTTCCTCGTGTGGAATGGAGAGATAAAGCTATTTATAAAACTGTAAACACTTACAAATCGTTCTAACAGGTTGTCATATGTTAATGTCAGCAAGAATTTAATCACCCAAAGTAAAAAATCTATACTTTTTTTCTCCAATCCTATCTTATTTTCATAACTCTCTCTATTGACAGATTCTCTGTGATGATAAATTAAAGGAATGTCCAAGACCAGAAAAATGTAAAATCAGAAAAAATACAGGGACTGACCCAGTAGGTTGTTTTTAAACTCTGTGGCAGTTTTGTTTTTTTGTTCATGTAGCATTTACAGGATCTAATGAGGAATCATTGTGCTCAGCACTGTACATCTCCTTAACAAGAAAATAAAGAGATAATAAATAGTTGGACTGTGAAGATCGAGATTTATAAAACAAGTAGCAAGGTTTTCTGTATAAACTCTTTGTGGAGTGGGTGATTCAGGAATAAACAACCTTGCTTAGGAGCAGAACAATTTTATTCATCAATTTATTATAAAGATTTTTATGACAGCTGCTTACCCAAAAAGCTGTTCAGTGACGGGTTTAATTTGACATCTGGGATTGGAGTGCTCTGAATTCTTTGGCTTTTAGCCACTCTCACTCCTGTTAAAAGGAGACACAACCATGGGCTTTCCAGGTGATCCCACGATGAATTAGACTTTATCCTCTGAACCAAAGAGGAGTTTTAGAGAAAAAGGAAGACATGCATGATGTTTAGATTTGTGATTTTATAATTTTGTATCTATAACCCAGTAAATCCAGTATTGATGAGCTTCTTGTGCAGAGGAGGTTGGACATACAGCGTTCCTTGGTGGCTTTTATCCTGCATTCAAATTGAAGAGAGGAAGGCTCATGCCAAGCTTGCTGTGCTTTTTGGTATGGTGAGAATTAGAAAAATTAATCTTTAAGATCACCCTATTCTCCCTATTCTCTCCTTCAAAATAGTGTAATGCTGTTGATCGAACCAAAGGCTTTGCCTTCTTCACAGCCTATGAGCCGTACACAGAATTGAATGAGAAATTTGTCCCCCTTTATTTCCCTTGATGCTGTAAAGCCCCTCTCTGGGTCAGGGAGAGATGGCCAGGGCAGGACCCCCTGTCCTGAGTGATGTAAACAGGAGAGGTTTCCTCAGATGTGTCTGTCAGCCAGGGAGCAGAGCCCTGCCTCCCAGTCCAGCCACGTGGGAGCAGAGGCTGTAAAGTTTCCTTTCTATTCCTAGAGGTGGCCTGCTGCAACTGAAAAGAGTAAAACTCAAACACAGAAAGAGCACTGTGGGTCTGAGCCCTTTTGTTTGTGCTGAGGACATTCATCTCTTCCTGGGTTTTCAGAACATGATTCTCATTTCCCTCTCCCTACATTTCACAATGTAGAGTTTATTTCCAAGCCTTTTTAAATGAGGTATTTTGCCTATTAGAAATACAGATTTATATTCCTGGGCTCCCAGATGAAAGGTTGGCTGTCTAATGGTGAGGGTTTGGTAGCTGTGGTACAGTGCAGAGTGTTAAGGCTGTAATAGGAAATCAAATAGTTCATTTCACAGCCATCAAGTACATGCTGAGCTGCCTGACTGGTTTATGCTGCTTTATCTTTGAGGACATAAAACCTATTCTTACTTTATGAAAACATACTTTGTGTTGGATAATCATTTCATTTACATATAAAGGTTACACTTAATAAAAATATATGAACCAAAATTGCAACAAAGATACAAGATCATAAACCACCTTTTTTTTAAAGTGTGCTGGTTTTTTCCCTTGAAAGGCTTCATTGCCTTTAAGACAGAAGATATTGCTTCAGAACTAAAGATTTAAAGCTTTTTTCTTCTGCCTGTAGTAAAAGTAATAAAGCTTTTTATTGTACAAAGACTGTAAATATATTTAGCAATAATTTCAACAGCTGGAAGTGTCTAGATGTCTGTAGTGGAAATACAAGGATCATATTTACCTAGACTTGGCCTTGAAATTTCTATAACCCTTTTCTTTCCACCTAAGCAGCACCAAACAGTTATTGGCTGTTATCTTGTAAACACTGCAAGACAATCTCGTGGAGAAAATGACTCCGTGCCGTCAGAAATAAGATACTGCTGGAGCAAGAATGCTGTGAGTATTTTCTGTTGTCATTGCTTGTGACAACTGTTTCCTGCAAAGAGGAATCACCCCTGCAGTCTGGAGCCTGGCACCCGGCCCCACAGCTCCTGCTGAGCTCCAAGAGCAGAGTCTGATGGTGGAGAACTTTGGTCCCCTGGAATGTGCCGCAAGAAACTTGATATCCTAAAGCAATGGATGTTGTTTAGGGAGTCCATGGCAAAAAAAACCAAAACCCACAAACATTCCCCCCCCCCCAAAAAAAACCAACCAAACAAACCATAACAAAAGCCCAAAACCAAAACAATAACAACGAAATACACACAGATACACACAAAAACCACCAAAAAAAAAAAAAAAACCCACAAAACCCCACAATACCAGAGAATGTGAGAATAATGGTCTTTATCATTGCTTTTGTTATTCTAAATGAAGGAGATATTTGGGTTTGGTAGAGTAGCAGATTTAGGGTACAGTCCATTGCCTTTGGAAATACAGAAAGTTGAGAAGCAAATTTGTATCCATTTTCATTCCTGCCAGCATCTCATTGCCTTTCTTAGTAAATATCTCAGCATTGTCACTGTTTCATCCCTAAATCAGTATTAATATATGTCCATTCTTTCAGTTTTATATTGGGCTTCTGTTGACCCAAGAATACAAACATGCTTTCAACTCCTAAACCTTATTATCCTCTGAGGAACATTCATAGAGAGACAAAGGTACTCTGTAAGCAGTGGAGCAGTGTCTCTTTCAATTCCATTTATAAAATAATTATAATTGTTGTAACTCTGCATGATGGGAAGTATAACCAATTATTGCGTAGTTATAATCACGAAACAGAAACAAAATGCATGCACAGATACTCGTTCCTTGTGGGGAAAACAGTAATCAGAAATAAGTTTGATGAATGTGGTTAGAATGTCTGTTGAAATTTCTTTGTGAGACGTATCTGAAGGATAAATACTTGCACAGTTTCCAGGAAAAGAAGGAAAAATATTTCAAAATAATAATTACCTCTACTGAAATTGTTCTTTTGGGGGATTTTCAGAGATGCATCTAAGCTTTTCAATCACTTAGATTTTTCTGGACATCGTCTCTTACCCTAGCATGTCAAATGTGGATGTGACCTACTGTGAAATGTTTATTTTTTTCTCCTATTGAATGGTTCTGATGACCTTTTGGTAAAGATTTCTTTTCTCAGCTGACCTCTGCTCTGCCTTTCGTACTCTGAAATTGAAGAGACCACACTGAAACAGAGAACTTTTGGTGAACAGAACAAACATTTCATTCAGGAAATTTTAAATTTTAACTTGTAATTCTTCACTGTTCAAAACAGCATGAAAAAAATGATATTTTTATGTCTCAAAAGGTTTTGAGATAATCCTGAAACATCCAGTTTTTGACAGCATCTTGCCAGCTACTTGAATTTGAAACATGAGAAAAGTCTCTAGAGAAGAGTGATGATAGTAAGAAAGAAATGGATTGTGTATTGTTGAAAAGCCAGATTTAGCCAAACATGCAAGAGTAATGGAAGTTATCAAATCAAGACAAATGTTATAGTACTGATAGTAACTTAGGTTAAAGTAAGGTTTCCTAATATGGCTGGAGGGAGAGACTTCTTTCTGATGGATGAGAAGACCACCAAAGTGAAGAAAAAAATCTGTGAAATAATGCATCTCTCATTTTTTAAACAACAATGGTTTTAAAAACTATTATTGAAGCAGATTTCAGCAACTTTTGAGTACCATATCTTGATATCAGTGCTAAATTCTTTGTAATACAAGGAAGCAAACCTTGTATACCATGAATTTCTAAATTAAAATATTTAGTGGAACACTTCAGTGGAAAGTAGAAGAGCATTTTAAAAGTAGACATCTGTAGGGATTAGAAATGTCCATTAACATAGTGTAAACAAGCACAAGCTTGTTTTTCTGTGAAAATTAAATGAAATTCTCTCAGCAGCAGATAAAGTTACTTTATTTAACAGTGAAAGGGAGCAGTTCCATGGCTACTAGACCTGCAGGTGATCTATTGTACAAGCTATCAGATATAGATAATTACATTATCAATTTATATCTTAAATCTGTGATAGGATTTACTGAATTTGATTTTAAGAAACATATACTTGACAAGACCATTTTTCTGGTATCCTTTGGGGATGGCAACCAAATTTTTGTGTTTGTAAAACACAATCACAGGTTCCGCTGATAGAAACTGACACTGATATTAATACAATTTGATCCGGTTTACCAAGATTTTATGCTTCTGAGTCTAAAATGCACCAGTAAATCTAATGCCCACCTGGCTTGTCTTAAAATAACACAGTGTACTATATAATAACAGATATAGGTCTTCACTTTGGGTAAGAAGATCTGTAAAAATACTGTCCCTTACAAAAATAGGCCTCTATTGATGAAATATTGATGAAAGATGAAAAAATATCAGAGGAACTAGAAGTTTCCTTACAGAAAGATTTGTTTTATAAGCAGAGACAGCTTAGCAAGAGGTTGCTTGGCTTCAGCCTCTTGCAACATCTTGCAGGGAATAAACTTGCTGAATGTGTGACACTGAGCAACCACAGCCACCACAGCACACACAGGACCAGGGGACTGGGAAAGGAAAGAATTTAAATTTAAATTTAAATTACAAAAAAATTACAAAAAAGTTCCTGCACCCCCTGGGAAGGAGTTCAGTGTGATGGGGCTTTATAAATGTGTGGCTCCTTGGATTCAGACTGTAAAATTGCATAACTTTGTACTGTTGAAATTAAAGTTAAAAAGTGAAGAAGCTGGAAAGAAATTGACACTGAATAATAGTGATTTTGATTCTGAATGGGCTGCATGAAATGACCTAAAATCCTCTTTGTTTTCCTCTCCAGGACAACATGGAATGAACATTCCTGTGCTTCCTGCAGAAGACCTTTCTCTCCACCTTCATGCCAAAGACAAATCTTCCAGCTCACAGAGTGGGGATCATTAGAATGGAAGAATTTTTTGTGGTTTGCAAGGAATTGGATCAATCAATTCTGACTTGGAGACTTTTACTGCGGTTTATTTGACGGTTGGAAGCATCAGCATCAGCATCAGCATCTCAGAAGTTAATGATCTGCCTGAAACAATGGGGATTTTAGAAGATGGAATGTTACTAAATTAATAAATATAATAAATATTAACCATTTCACTGAAAGTATATGGTCTTGCTGAAATTAGAAATGAGAATAATGCTGGATTTTCAGTTCAGAAGTTCAGTTCTCAAATATTACTGAGACAGTTTTTATTGATGATGTTGATATTCAGAACAGAGTTGTTTATTATATTCATAATGCCCAGATGGGGTGTGCTTTCATGAACTGAAAGAATATTCCTCTTAATACAGAAATGCTCTGTCTCTTCAGGTTTGGGTTCATTCAGCAAGTTTAGGATAAGTCTGGAGAAAACCTTTCAATATTTGCTCCTTATGTTTATGGTGAAAGTTTAGCACCTCGCCAGGTAATTAGCTTCCAACACAGGAAATATTTTGGGATGATATAGGATCTACTGAACAAAATGGAAAGTATGATCAGAGATGAAATGAATTATAGACAAGAGAAGGAAATGGGGAAAGTTTTAAGAGAAATTGTTTTATATAGAATAGTTATTATAACACTTAGTCATTAAAACACCAGTAATAAAATTATATTTATAGCTGAATAAGGAGTCTCAGTGTGATTAAGATATGGAAGTAGCTAATTGGACTGCTGAAATATTAGGGTATTGAAGTGATGAAAAGTATACAAATGAAAATAAAAGTGCATAAAAATTAATGAGGAAACTGAAATAGGAAATGGAATAAAGGAAAATAACAAACGAAGCAATGTTGTATGAATAAACATACAGCTGGTAGACAAGGAGATATTGAGGACATTGCAAAAGTGAATGGATATTCTTTGCCTCAGAGCTGCTGTTTCTGCAGAAGCTCTGCTCAGGTTCAGCATTTGGGGTGTCTGTGTGTAGAGGGCTGATTTCTCCATACCAGGATTCCACACTGTGCAGGGCGTGTTGTCCTTCACTGTGGGAGCACAGACATGGTGCTCAGCAGCCAGGCTGGGCTCTGCCAGAAGTCAGTCAGCCTTTGCTTTTCTGGAGACAGGGGGAAGGCCAGGGTGCTTTTTGGTGGGAGAGCTTTAGGCTGTATTTGTTCCCTGGTACAGGTGATTGGGAGCAGGAGGAGGGGGAATGTCCCATAAATTCTTGTGCTGGCAGAAAAAAGGTGGCAATGACAGGGCTGGAACAGGCAGGTGGCTCTGGGAGAAGGTGGGATTGCTTCTATCACAGGCAACATGAAGCAGTTTCAGGAACTGGCCTGGATGTCCTTTTCAGGTTCCCTTTTATCTCTTCTGACTGATCAGGTTAGTCAGTGCCCTCCATCCCACCTGGCCTGGAACTCTTGAGATATCCCCAGCTTCTCTGGGCAGCCAGTGCCTCTCACAACTTCCACAGTGAAGATTTTCTTCCTAAATCTTGTCTAACCCTGCTCCTTTTCAGCTTGAAGACATTTCCTGTGTCCTGTCATCTCCTCCCCTGTCCCCAGTCCCTCCCCAGCTCTCCTGGAGATCCTTTGGGTGCTAGAAGGGACTCTGAGGTCTCCCTGGGATTTTCTCTTCCCTTCTCAGCCTGTCTTCACAGGAGAGGTGCTCCAGCCCTCTGGGCATCTGTTTTCTCTCTCTCAGTGGCAAGGTAAGAAAAACTGCTCTCAGAATATACTATATTTAAAGGCCTATTAATACAATTATTATAAGTTCTTTGACTAGTGTTTCAATCCTTTCAAGGTTCTTATAATAATTTTTTTAAAATGTATTTTCCAAGCTTGGAAGATCTGGAAAAATAATAACAATTTAGAAAACATATAAAACATTTATTGTGAAAACTATGAGATTTGCTGCACACTTCTATCTGTAGCTTTGCAGAAATAAATTCAACAGAATTGTTACTGCAATTATATATCAGGACACACAAAGTTTATGCCTGCACATAAATATGAGATGAACTCTTCTGCCAAGCACTTTAAGTAGCAGCTGATGTTTCATTATACCCGCGATTTATACCAACAAGGTAAGATATTTACAGTTAACTAACTCTGTAAATAATTTTGGCCTCAGAGATACCTCGATGTGAAATATGGTCAGGAATGAACAGCAAAACAAGGTGTTTGGATTAAACACATTCTTTTATTATAAGCAAACAACTTTACCTATATTTATCCATTTAAACTGAATTCTGTTTTATACAGAATTATCTGATTCTCTTCACTATATGTAGCTAGAAAGGCTAAACCCCAAAGCTACATTATTAGTGCATATTGTGTTAAACAGACATGGTTTCAGCAATTTCCGTTCCTTGTAGGAAGACACAGAATTTTGATTTAGATGACCACTGGGTCTTCAGTTTTAGATGATTTTTCCCCCTGAGAACTGTAGTTTCTTTCCTGTAGAAAGCAGTAATCTGGCTTTCTACAGGTAGGGTACATTTCCCTTTTCAGAAGGAAAAGGTATCCTACCTGCAGAAAGCCAGATCACTGAACTCAAACTCGTATTTGGAATTTAGGGAGTATGGAGAAGGGGATTGCAGCAGGTGCTGCTGCAGGGTCTGGGAACTGCCCAGTGCGGGAGCAACCTGACTGTGGTTATGTGCTAAAGCAGCTCTGGAACTGTGCAAACCTCAAGATGGTTTCTCTGCCCCCTCACTGGCTGTGCCCTGCAGTGCTTCAGGTCCTCCCAATGCTGGGGGTGTGTGAGCGGCTCCAAAATTCAAGTATTCACTGGGGACATAAATAAAATCAGCAACTGAGCATGACTCTGGGGAGTGAGATGAACCAATGACCTAGACATGTATGGATGTCCTTTCTTTGTGACAGTGTACCACTCCACTAGAGGGGACATCAGGAGGTCATTTAGGGCAGCTCTCCTTGCTAAAACAAGCTGAACAGATCTGTGTCATTTCAGAAATGTTCTCCTGCAGTTTGCTGCCTGAGAAACTATCAGAGCAGCCCTTTGTATTAGCCTTGCTATTAGGATGATGTTTTCTCCTCTAATATCCAGCTTGGAGCTTCCTTATGCCATTTAAACCTATTGCTTATTCACTGTGGCCATGAGGAACAGATAATTCCATTCCTCTTTTCAACTGCTTTTTATTTTCCTGATGACTGCTATAATGTTGTCTCATTTTTCTGTCTTTAGGCAAACTACTGCAATTCAATTATTCTTTTGGCACAGGTGGTATTGATTATTCCTAAGTATTCTTGTCCCTAGCACTTTTGCCATTTAAACTGTCCTCTGTTTTAAGAGCTAATCTCTACCTCAATAAATCTGTCATGTGGAAGCTTAAGAAAACACAAGTTGGTGGTTTTTTTCATGCAATGTGTAAATAAATGATGGAAGACTTTACACTGGGCATTGCAGATGCCAAATTATAAATGGGTTCAAAAAAGGATTATACACAGCCCTTATGGCAGAATAGTCCAGAGGGAGCAGCTGAAAATAATTTTCTAAATGCAACCTCTAGCACAGGCATTCTGAATTTATGGATTGTACCTGGGAGGGATGAACAAGGAAAGGGTTGTTCTTTACTTGCCGTGTTTCTCACATCCTTTCTCTAAGCATCTGTTACAGGATGTTTCAGTTATGACCTTCTTTTGTGGGATTGCTTCATCCTTAATAAGCTTAGGATACACTGGTTTGCATATGCATTTTGTAAATTTGTTGGCTTATTATTTCTGATAAAACTCATAAAAGGATTATGGGCCTCTTATCTCCTACCAGATTAATTGTGAGCTAAAACAGCAAAGGTTAAGAGGCTTGCCATTTCCTTTTTTCTTCTCTTGCAGATGGCTGCCTGAGTCTCTCTAAAAACATTTATCCTTCATCTTGTTCATTAGTTGTTGACCTATACCTTGTAATACAATCCTCACTCCTTTTTAAGATAAAGGGAAAGTATTATGTAATTATGGAGATAGTCTCATTCTTTGAAATGTCTAATTATTTTTTTGAACTGTCTTTATTTCTTGGTTTAACTTAAGTTTTAAGACAGGGAATTCCAATTCTGAATTATTCAAGAAAAAAAATCATACTGATTGTTTTTAAATAGCATCATTTTTGTTTTACTTACTTCTTTCTTCTTTCCTTATTGTTATTATTAAGAAATTTGGTTGAGATTGGTCTTTGGAGGAGAGTAAATTGATTCTCTACAACCTAGATATTATAAGTGAGGGAGGGAAGAGCCAATTAATTTGATGCTAGGGCTAAAATCTATCCCTTTTCCAGCTTCTATTTCCTGGCTCACTTTGTAATTCTTTAGTAATGCTTATCTCCACCTGACTTTCAATGCTGTGACATGACCACAGAATATTTTTATTTTATCTGCTCTGGCAAAAGATTGTGTATTTTGATCTTGTCCTTCCCAGGGTGGGTTAGGCTGCAGTCCCTTTCCTCTTGGGCTGCAGATTGAAAATCTGCAGATCTGCAGCTGGAGCAGATGCCAGTTAGATGATGGTGTAGCACAGGGAGACTGCTTAGGCACTATTTATGAACTGCTGCTTCACTCTGAAATGCAGTGGAGATTGCTTTGGGAAATAAAGAATCCCTGTGAGGGCTTGAAAGCCCTGGTGGTTGTGGGTAGCCCTGACCAGCCCCAGTTGGGGCATTGGCATCCCCGTCCAGCCCAACCCAACCCAGCCCAAACCAAACCAGCCCAGACCACCCCAACCCAACCCAACCTAACACAGCCCAACCCAACCTAACCCAGCCCAGCCCAGCCTAACCCAACCCAACAGAACTCAGCCCAACCTAACCCAGCCTAACCAAATTCAGCCCAACCCTGGCAGTCTGTGATCAGGATCCAAACCCATTTCCAGTCTCTGGCTTGGCTCTGCCTCATTCCCCTGGGTTTGCCAGAGCATCTGGGCTCTTACTGGAACTCTCCATCTCCTCTCAGCAGTGCAGGTAGGTGTGAGGGGTTCTGCTGTGTGCTGACCTGGGAGCCCAGCCTTGCCTTTCTGCCCCTGCCAGCCTTGCCCTTGGAGCTGGGATTAGGGGGGTAGAGATGCTGCCTCCTGGATGAGTTTTTGTGGACTTGCAGGGGTTTTGCTCTGCAGTTGGCATGGTCCTTTGACATTTGAGAGTTGCTGCAATGTTTGTTTCCTTGAAAACTTCTCTAAAGAACCATTTTGAAAAGAAATGGATTTGGGGCATATCTTACGGATGTTAATGCCAGCCTGTGCCAGATTCAGTTCATAATTATGTGTTAGATTAACAACTCAGTTGCTCCAGTTGGCATTGCTTGTTGTTCCTGGTGGATTGGCAGTAATCCTGGAGAGGGGCAGTGTGGGCAGCTGAGGATGATAATGTTTGAGCTATTTTCGATTAATCTACTTACAAGTGTGAATTAACTTCCTGAATCACAGGCAGTTAATATTTTTCACTGGCCTTCACTTTGACTTTGTTTTATGTTGCTCACCTGCTGTGATTTCAGAAAGGGAATATAAATGTTACTCTTGCACTGAAGAGTGGTGAGATGGCTGTGTAATTTTACTTGTTAATAAAAGCTGAAAATCCTCCGTGAAAGTTCATAAAAGTGACTGAAGAGCATGTAGCTAAAATCCTGCAATTTATAATTATTCTGTTCATACACCAGATTTTATCTGCTTGCAGAAGCCGCAAGCTTCACTGAGGTTTGATCCAACCATTAATGACCATGTTAAAAATGAGCTTATGATAAATTCATTTTTGTTTTGAGGTGTGTTGAAATTACAGACTTTTGAAAGCAAAATAAAATATCCCTGTGAATGAGGTCAAAGTGAAGTAGAAATGTTGAGTTCTTTGAATAGATGTTGTTCTCCTTGATTTTTATTTTTAATTGATTGCTCTCATTTATTCCTGGAGCTGGAAGGGTCTGTTTTTATCTTCACAATGTAACTCTGTCACATACATGCAGCAAAGCAAAATGATAACTGATGTGTATTATCTGATTCTTTGTGGAGAAATTCTGCACAGTTAACATCATGCACAAAAATAACACAACACTAATTGAGAGATATATCTTAAATTAGATGAGTTATTTGCTCAATTCATAATAATAACTAAGCACTTCTTATGAGCCAGATACCATTCCTTGCTTTCCACAGTAAGTTCTGTAATTAACAATAGAAATAAGTAGCTTTAGACAAGATCTTTGTATCTTTGTGTGTGTACATATATATATATGTATATATATACATATGAGAGATTTTCTCACTTTCTGCAAAGAAATTTATCAGAGTCGCATATTTTTGCTTTAGCAGGACCTTTATTGCCTTCTATAAAGATTTTAATATTTTGAGCACAGCAGTAACTTTTTTCAATTGTTTGTGAGCTCATCTCATTTACACTTTACTTGTTAACTGAAAGTAGCATTGCTGGAGAAAATAAAATGGATGTTTCAGAATGGGAATGCGTGTGAAGCTGTATCATCTGGCTTTTTGAAGATAATAAAAATGAAAATAACTAAATGCAAAAGAACAAAATTAATGATAGCTGATCTTATGTAGTCGAGTGTTCCTCTCCTAAAAACTTTCAATGGAGACAACAGTTACAAATTGTTTTGGAAAGCAAAGTCAGACTTTAAAGTGTACAAGAGGCAGCTCCATGGTCATTATACTCACTGAACAAGCATGCAGGCAAACATCACAAAATTCAACATTTCAAAACATTTCAAAAGCTGCAAGAATGCATTTGAAAGGCACCCAGTTCTATCAGACAAATAGCTCTCGATGAAGGCTCCAGCTGAGAACAAATTAACAATCGGCCTGGAATGTGGCTGGTGGTTTTGGTTTAATCTAGTACTGAGCATTTAACATCAATAGATGTGCTTCATCAAAAAAGTCGGGTTGGGATACTTCCTGTGGATTCCATCACAGAACAACCCTTGGGATGCTGTTACTGTACAGTGTTTGATGGGAGAAAATGACTGAAAATGCAGTGAATGCAAATGTGGCACATACTTCCAAAGCAAAGAGGCTCTGGCACCAGGACACAGAACTAATCTTTAACTGCAACTTATAGTATTTTTTTTTCAGTGTGTGGAGTTTTCAGAACTCTTCAGGCTCAGTCAAGATTAAAATGCAAAACAGGGCATGTTTCTCCATTATTTTTATCCCCAGCGGACTTCACTCAGTAAGCAGTTTGTTACAAGACACTCAGTAGATAACCTGTTAATAATCCTTGCATATGAAAGTGGTCAGTCTGTTAGGTGACCGTGAGAGAACACATTCATGGATAAGTTTGGTAAATATACTTGGTTTATATAATTCTGAAATGTAAAAATGTTTGTAAAGCAGTGGTACTCTGTGCTGGAGACTGGGTTCAGCAAGTCCTTATTTACTCTATTTTTTTCCCTCTACAGTGCTGGTTTGGAGTCTGGTGTGTAGCAATTATACATTATGGACTGACCCCCATCCTCAGTGTGTGTGATATTTTGGTGTGAAAGCAGTTCCTTTGTTTGGTTTTGTATCCCAGTAAAAGGCATTAGTCCCTTGATGTTGTAGTGCATGGAGCTGTGCACTAATGAAGGGGCTGATACTGAAGATTTTTTTTAATCCCCACTGCTATTTTATCAACTAAACTATTGTACAATATGTTTGCGTAATGAATAGAACATAATAAATGTTGCTACATTTTCTATTTCGTCGCCAGAAGATGCATCTCATGGGAAAGGTTAAAACTAACAATATGATCACTTGGTGGCTTCAGCACTCCACTGAATCAAGGCCTTCTTTATTCTAATTAGAGCTTCAAAATAGTCCCTGTGTAAGGATGCAGTAGGAACCTGCAGGATTTCAAATGGGCAACCAGCAGGAATCCTTGACAAGTGTTCAGAAAATGTCTTAAGGCTGGTTTAAGAGATGAGGGAATCTTTATGTTCAAGACCTGCTATTTAGCTGAAATTAAGGTCATATTTAAAAATAAATGCCCCTCAAACCCCCCAAACCTTTCATATTTTCTCTCTTTTTCATTACCAGGCCACCATTTTTTTTCTTTTTTTACACTTTCCTATATAAAAATCTGATGGTTTTTTTTTTTTTTTTTGAAAATATACTGTTTAAATTGGCAAAATACCAAACATAGCTGATTATCAAAATGAATTAATTTCATATCCTTTTATCTTCAAAAAGACCTCTTCAAGATTGAAAGAATAAAAATATTTGTTAGTATTTTAACCTAAAATATTTTTAAAAGTACAGTCAAATAAGTGCTGACCCATACATCTTTAATGGGTGTGCCTCACTGTAGAAGAACCTTACCTTTTATTTTGGGTGTAGTTAGTATATAGTTCTTGAAATCAGAATTGGTCTTCCCTTGTTCTCAAACTTTCATCCTGTTGGGAGTGAGGATTTGTTCCATGTTATTTTATTTCCTTTCTGTCCTGTTATTCCTGAGGGGTTGCTGGGAATGTGTGACACATGCAGGTGATCTGACTGTACAGCTATTTACAAGATACTTTTTCTGACTCCTACTACTGTTTGTGAATTAAGGGATGAAAGACTTTTAAAAGAAGTTCAGAACACTGAAAAATCAGTTATCACTTCACAGAGCCTTTGGGACATGCTTAGGGCAGATGGCAATTTGCCACCAAAGCACTCAAACTTTCTGAGTTACTTTAACACTGTTGAGCAAGTCACAGACAAAATTCTATTTGATTTCTGGTTATTCTTCTATTATATTAAATGGGCCAAGCTTAAGTGAGGTTTACCCTGGAGAGCAGTAGAAATAATGATGCCTTGCTGGAAACACTGAAATAAGGAATCTGTTGGGTTTTAAAACTTTTTAGTAAGACTCGCCTGGCACACGAAACTAGTTAAGAGAAAAGAGCTATATCCCATTTTCTGGGTGTAAAATCTGCAATCTCTTTTTTTTCTCTTGAGCAAAACATTCATTAAATTGTTGTGGACACTGGAACTTCCCCATGTCTATTACAGAAGAAGTCATTAGGTGCTAATTGATGCTACCTGTTACCCACCTTAGTTTTAGGTATTCCAATTCCTTCCCCAGCCTGGATGCCCAGTCTGTGCCCTATAGCTGGTTTTTGCTGTTCCATTCAAACTGATATGCCTGGTTTGGGAAAGAATCTGTGAAATGTGACAGCTTTGTGTGGACACACAATCACTTACACACTGTAGTTTGCAGTGGCATGTTTGGATCCCAGAATGAAGCAGATGCAAATGGGGCTTATAATAACTTTATTTATGCCTACTTTTTGATTGTGGGTCCTGGACAATGTCAAACAGTTGGAGATTATCCTGAATAGACCTTCTATTTTCACCAGTTCTTCCAAAAGTTCTAGTGAGCATATGCGTTAAGTATTTTTAAGTTTTGAGCAGTGATATGGGAAAGGATCTTCTAACAGACTTTAGTGGCTTTAGCCTTTTTCTGTTAAAAACAAAAAGACCCAAATGCACAAGAAAGGCTCCTTAGTGTTCTGTTTAATTCCCTAATATCTAGTTCAGATTCTATAACAAGGTTGATTTTTCTGACTTTAAAATTCATTTTCCTTATAATGAACCTACTTAACCTAAATGTCTTGAGTATCTTTTCACACTGGATGAAGAGCATTCTTCCAAGATTTCAGCTGCACATTTCCCCTTGAGATGGGGAAGGGGTGTTGCATTGTCCTTGTTTTTAGCAGTGAACGACAAACCTGTCTGGTCCTGCCTGGTCATTGTTCTGTCATTGGTTAGTGCCAAAAGAATACCTAGTCTTGAATTAAGAAAGAGTATTTCTATAAAATATCTAGCAGATGTTGAGTTCCATGTGCAATTTGCAAAAGCCAATACAATCTGGGTGGGAATTAGCCAGAATAGACACTCTGAAGTGCCAAGGAGAAGCTCAAGGGGTCAGCTGGGCCAGTTCTTAGCTGATGACTTATGGGTAATTATGCAGAACAAAACAGTTTGAACAAGTCTCTTCAAGAAAAACCTGAAAACCCAGTCAAATTATTTGTGGAGAATGACCTAAGTGTGAAAGAACTGAGTCAAAACACGTCCTTAAATGAATCTGATAGAAGAAGTGAAAATAGATCCCCTCTTTCCTGAGTATCTTCAAGGGGCTGTTGAACAGACAGAGACACATGCTGGCCCAACAGCTCCCAAATGTTTCCTTCCTCTTGCGCTGATTATCTATATAAAACTCCATTTCTCCAGCCAAATTTTTATTTTCTGAGAATATTTAACAAAATGGGCCTTGCAAGGGAGGAACCCATGGTTTAAGAGTTTTCTTGTGCCTAGGAGTAGACCAGAGCTTAGACCAGATGAGAGATTGTGAAACTTTTCAAGCAATAGAGCTTCACGATCTCCTGACACTGCTAATGGGAGGTTCCACTGTCTAAAGTGGTTCCTAGGTTAAACTCCTGTAATTTGTGCAGGTGGTATATTGGGAGGGACACGTGTGGAAATAGCAATGAAGATCTTCAAGAATTGTGTTGCTGCTTGGGCATCTTTGTCATGAGCTGGGGGTCTACTCCTGGGAGGACCATGGGGCTTGAAATGAAGGCTGCAGAGACTTTCTTTGGCATTTCTGTTGAGGATTTGCACTTGGCACTTGGGCAAGCCGAATAGAATAGAAAGGATCTGCTCAGCAGACCTCCTCCTTTTCTGGGGCAGGGGGACATGTGCTCTTTTCTGCTTTGGTTCATTTTTTTGTGGCTGGCGTTTGTTCCTGCCTTTGAGGCTGGATTAACTGGACATCTGGTGCTGGAGATTTTCTCCTCTTCGTTAAAGAGACACGAGTTGCTTCCATGCCAGTCTTCTGATGTCTGTCCAGAAGATTCTGTAGGCACTGAGACATGCTGAGTTGTGAGTTTAATTATCCTGGCAGGTTGTTAGAGACAAAACAAAAGATGGGAATTGCCACTCTGACAACAGAAGCCTGTACAGAAAATTCCCTAAGGAGTACATAAAAATGTAAACTGCTTGGTAATATGGCACTTTTTCTGCTCAGGAGCTGCCTAAATGAGTTCTGCGTTTTTCTGGAAACTCCAGAGTTGTGATTGTGTTTACTTTTAATGCTTAATAGACACTATAAAATGACTGTTTATGGGGTGAAAATAAAATAAAGCATTTGCATTTGTTGATATTTTCTCCGTCTGAAAAGCAAGGGATTGTTAACTGATGCCAATCAAACTTGGCATTGGATTCTATTGAGTTTGATACAGTTACTGGCCAAAATATGCTTCAGCATCTATTTTATATGTTAAGTATTAGTGTACATTTAAATAACCCAGTATATAAAATATAGTTCATGTTATTGCCTATAATTAACCCTGCACAGATACCCTGCCAAGGTTAAAACAAGTTTTGAATGACTTCAAGACTGTCCAAAACTGCAAACAATTGAATTTAGAAGACACAGACATTATTTTATTAATCTTTTTTTCTTAAGATTAAGTAACTTGCTATGCATTCAAAATGTCCATGTCTTTTATGGCATTGGGCTGTCCATTAGAGGCACTTATTTGATACGACAAAGGAGATGCTGCAGTACAACCCCTGGTAGCAGCACACTTTGATTTCAGCTTGCCTTTCAGATCTTGTGCAGTTTAACATTGGCTGTGCTGGCTGGGGAACCATTTGCACACAGATGTAAAACCACCAGTAAAGAAAAACTGCTTTTGTTAGTCCTGCATTTCATTCAGAGTAGAATTACTCCTCCAGGAAGACAAAGTGCGATGAATGAATTTACTGTGCAATGCTGGCAAATGCACCAGCAAAGCACATTTGAAGTTTGATAGATAATGATGTAAAAAGTGTGTGGCTGAGTAAAATGTCACTGTTTCCACCACAGTCATTCCACGTATCCTGGACAGTCCTAGATTTATAAACAAAATTACAGGTTCTGAAACAAGGTCTTGATATACCTCATGGCTTATGGAAGTACTGGATGACAGTGGTTCAAATCCAGGAAGACAGACAGAATGTTAGGAAATCAATAGAGTTGAAAATAAAGAACATGAATATCTCCTTCATGGTCGTCTCATGTTGTCTGTTGAATTATCTTTGTCTTGGGCTGTCATAGAATTGCAGAAGATCTAGAAAAGCATGCTGCATGATAATCAGCAGAATGGAACCGTTGGTTTTGAGTAATTCATGCTAGGAGCCTTTAGGCTGGGAAAGAGAGCACAGTGAGGGAGTATGAATCAGCTGAAGAAAGAGAACAGGAGGGAGTTGTCTCTTCCATATGAGAATTAAGAGCTATCAAGCTCAGCAAGTGGTTGACTCAGTATGATTAAAGCAAACAGTTCCTCAGACAGCATGAAGTTAAGCTGTGGAAGTTGTTGATCCAATGCATTGTGTGTAGATAATAAAATCTGTGTGGGTTCAAAAGCTGTTGGACAAGTAGGTAACAAATTCAAATTACTGAAGCTCACTGTATTGAAAAAATTACTTCTCCTCAAGAAGTTCTTGACCTCTGAATCTTTGGATTGTAGAACATTCCCACAGAACACTGTGTACACTCTATCCCTGGGTACTTGTCATGTTCTCACAAGCTTCCTCAGTCATCTGCTTGTTAGCAGCTGATGGAGTATTGAACTGGAGGTATCTTTGGTTTGACCTCGTATTTCTGTTCTTAAAAGTTAGATTACTTATATGTATCTGGTTTAAAAAAGAATAAATAATAGACTTTTAAAAATGTGAAAAGGAAAAGGATTTACATCTACTGCCAGGTATAAATATAAATTAGTAACTAAAATCACAATACAGCTTATGGTTCCTTGGCTCTGACTTCTTGGATGAAATGAAAGCTGGGGTGCCACACTGGATTAACTGGGAGCACTGGCCTCACTTGAACTGTTTGTTTTTTCTGATAAAACGAGAGAATTCTGTGATCATTTCTAATCTAGAAAAAACAACAAATCAGAGAATATAGATAATGTAACACATTTAACATGTTATTTATTTACACATATGGAATTGGGGTGTATCATGAGCAAGCAGTACCAAGGTCTCTAAATAGGAACATGATTTATTTCGCTCAGACTTATAAATATGTGTATCTTACAAGTCTGTCTTTTTGATGAACAAAGATGTTGAGCTCTTGTATAAATAGAGTTTACAGTTTTCAGACCTGTGAAAGAGATGATTTTTCTCTATGGAACATTTCTGAATATAACAATGTCTGTAGCACTGTTTAGCATTTAATTGTATATTCAGCACTTTCTTGGAAAGAGAAAGATCTCTTGCTATCTACAGAGATATTCAAAAGGCTTTCCCTCCCCACTCTTCAAAAGACCTTTAGACTGTTATATCTGCCTTTCTGTGCAGGAACAGCAAAATAGTCTCTGGAACCTGGTGAAGCAGAGTTTGGAAGAGATGGGAGAAGGGGATGAACTATATGGTGCATTTTGTTTATGTCCCCCTGACAAACAGAATTTAAATTCCAGGGTTTTGGACCCCAGGGATCAGCAGCAGTTCCTGCATGGACTCTGCCCATGCTGAGGGTAGGAGAAGGTCAGGAAGAAAGGTACCAGGAGGTGTCAGAAGAGGTGTCAGGAGAAGAGGTACACTCTATTAGTGCCATGTGTCAGAGCCTTCCCTGTCAGCTCTTTGGGTTCCTGCACCCAGGAACTGCCCAGCTCTGCTCAGGTGTGAGGGTGAGAGGAGTCCTTGAGCTCACCCATCCCCAGTCCTCAGACCTGGAGCTCTCAGCTCTGCACGGCTCTGACCCAGCTCTGCTGGCAAATATCTGGTATTACTTGAGATGGCTCTGAAAAAATAATGCCTTGCAGTTTGAGGGAATTGGTATGGCCATTTCTGGTTATTTGTATTTTCCATTGCATTGATTTGTGGTTACCTCTGTGGCTGGAAAGAACAAAAAAAACCCCAAACCTCAAACCAAACCCGCCCTTTCTCCACCCCAAAACAGCCCCTCAATACAGGAGAAGGCTTTTGCTATGAAATCAGACTCCTTTGGAAGCTTTTTCAATTTGTGGAACTTTCATTGTCTTTTCCCTTCCTTTTATGCCAAACCCTTATACAGTAATCCTTTTCTTAATCTATTTTTTTAATACAGTTCTACCACCACTGGCTCCTAACAGTTTGCTACATAATTTATTCTATTCTACATTACAGTAAAATGTGCAGAGTCAAAAGCTGTGGGAGTTTAGTGCAACCCCTAATGGAACATATATCTAATTTGAAAATCATAATTTTTTAACTGAAACTCTTGGGAACTGGGTTTTTTTGCATCATCTTCTTAACAATTTTTTAGATAATTTTCAATGCATATTTCTTGGAGTTAGAGCTGTTGATCACATTGCTTCACTGTTCTGTACTTTAATTCACAGAATTATTTTTTCTTTTTCCTTTTTACAGAAAATAATAATTTGTATAATACCTATCAAATTCACTATTTCTACTCTTGAACAAAATCAGTGGTAAATGGCCTTTGTCAAATTAGATAATGTTTTGTGTACTTTTTCTAACCAGCTAAAATTTTGAAAAAGAATTAAAAAAAAAAACCAAACCATAGCTCCACTGTTGTTAGTGTTGTACCTTTGAAAGGTATTAAACACATGTTTTGAATTGTACTAAATTTCTGTAATGCACCTTGATGATAAAAGAAATACACAACTTTACAGCACAGTCATTCCTAGGGATTGGCAGCATTTGCAAATTACTAGAACAAGTCAAGACCTCTGGAATAAGAACCCAATAAAAAAGATGTGTTTCAGGCACATTAGGAGAATGGGAGTAGAATTCTCATGATATATGAGAAGTTTTTAATAAAAGGAGAACCAAGAAGTTTAATGCCCTTAAGTTATTGTAACTCTTTTAACAAGTAGAGCGAAGCTGTACAGCAACCACAAAAATATAAGAAAAAGGTATGTAGGTCTCCTGAAGTGTAGAGAAAAATTCATTAAGGTATTCTGAAAGAAAATTACTGCTCACTTGATTTTTTTTCCCCCAGATTGTCTTTTCTGTTTGACAGAGCCAAACACAGCAGCCATCAAGGAAGGTCAGTTGTCAGTGAGTGTCCACAACTCTCTAAATGGACCCAAATTTTATTGCTTTCCTGTTTAACTCTCAGCTTGTATTTTTAGCAAATTTTGGCTTCATTCAGGTTTATGGTTTTGCTGTAGGACTCTGCAAGAATGGTTTCACCATTACCTGGTGTGAAGCCATGTAATCAGATCACACTGAACTGTTGACATATTTTTGAGTGAGAAGACTGATTTGTCGTTTTGGTCAAAGAAGGAACATTCAAGGCTTTTATTGTACTTGGTAACTGCAGACTAATCCTTTTTAACCAGAGTTATTTTTAAATCCTGTCTACCACTTTCACAATGAGAGGTGACTGCTTGTATAGGGACTAAATATTTCCTCTATTCTTATTACTGTGGGGAGATTTTTGGCTGTCAGTGATGGTGGGGAGGGTGTGTATGGTGGTTTGTGATTGAAGAAATGAAGCAAATGGAATTTTTTGAGGCACACAATCCATATACAGAGTAAGAGATACCATAATAGCCTGTAAAGACCTTTCTAGACATGCAAACTGACAAATCTGTGTGCTTCTTGCTTGGAAAATGTTATTGAATAGCTATTACTTGAACTGAATCAGTTAGAAAATTGTTATAATAGTTTTGCAGTGAAAATTGCCAGCTGAAGGCTAATTTGTAAAAACGATTGAAGTCGATTGAATTACTTTTCTGGTGTAGTAGGTGGAAACTATTCTGGCTCTTCCCAAATTGTGAGGTGGAGCTGTAAATGTGATAGCTGCCCATGAATTAGTGCAGCAGGCTGCTTGGTTTATCTATGTTAATATCAGCCTTGCATGTAAATAGCCTGTCTTTGAAAGGGACAGAGATTGCTGGGAACAGCATAGAGGGACCAAGGGCAGCAGGTCCCTCTGGGAGGAACCTGAAAACCCAACAGTGCCTGGAAGGTGCTGAGCGCTCCTTTGGGCACACCTGTATCAAGCTTTCAGAGGCTTCACATTTGAGAGGTATTTTTTGTGCTGTTTTAGCCAGAGTAGTATTTCCTGATGTGGACTTTTGGAATCTCTGGGAACAGGAAGGTGAGGAAGTTGCTTTCTGCCCATTCTGGTTTTCTGTAGCCTCTGAAAATAGACTTTTTACTGTCTCATTTCTGTCAGCATGAGCATGTGGAAAGTGAAGTATTCTTACATGGAAGTCAGATACGGGGTAAGAGGCTGATCCCAGGTATGAGGGGAAGGAATCATACTGAGGATCTGTTTTCAAGGTGAACCTTTCCCTTGGAGATTCTCATCCTCTGCTTCACCCACTGCTGCTTGTTCTTGCTTCGTGCACAGCCTTTTGGAAATGTGTCTACCAAATCTGAGTACAGCAACCCTGAGGAATAAGAATTCCACCAGCAGCTCCTGCTCATGCCTTCTCTAATCAGTTGAAGTACTAATGAGTAATCAAAGGCAGTGGGGAAATTTACAGCAGGTCTGTGTTCCATGCTCAGTGTGCTGAGCAATATTTTGCTGCTGTTAGGTCCCAGCTTGACATCTGGTGATATATCTCAGATGTTTGAGACAAGCTGAGAATAGAGGGATGGGCATCTGGGGTGCAGTTTGCTGGTTTAGAAGCCTGGTGTGAGGAAACCTTGACACCTGTAAGGGAACATTTCCATTGTCTAAAAAGTACAATGTGAACCCTGGTGTTTTACTGTGATGGCAGATGACACCAGCTTTATTTTGTGTTGTAAATTCAGGTTTTGAGAGCTGATGTGTGACTGAGAATATGGCTGCAGGGGCAGAAGGATTAAAAAGAACTTTCCTGTAAATGTTTAATTTAATCTTCCAAGTGTAAACAATGAACCTGTTCCCTTAGTACATCATTTCAGTAAATATTCTTGCAGACTGCAGTCATCCAAAATAGTTTTGGTACTGATACAGCCAGCAGACCACTAACTCCTTGCTTGGAAAAAGCTTGGAAAAAGCGCAGTAAACATTTCATCATCCAAGAATGTGGATTTTAACAGAAAATGAATAGCTCAAAAGTGTATGCTTTGGCTTTGATGTAGCTTAATATGTTGAACCACAGAGACTTGAAAGAATTTGATAAATACTCTAAAAGAAAATCAACTTCCTCCCAGCAGCCCAATAAATAATTTTCCCAACTCTCCTGTAACTTATTTTGTGGAGGAGTGGAATAGAAAGGCTACCAGAAAACATGAAATCTCAAAAACTGAGCCAAAAACTGAGCTTCATGCCATGTGAACATGAAGCCTTCCCACAGAGAGATGGAAGATTCCAGACGTAATCCCATCCCTTAGTAATCTACACGCTTGATCTCTTTCCTGCTGCCATGAGGGTGCTGCAGCATTGCAGTGTGTGAGTTATCAGTGCCAGAAATGGTTGTACAGCATTGCAGGAGATATCAACTCCTGGGATTTCCATATGGATGATACAACAAGTGATACAGAATGATCTAACAGTGGTAAATGTAGAAACTGTGGATAAGAATCACAGAATACTGGATTTTCATGTAATGGGGGTTTCCTTGTTGTTGCTGGGACACTGGAAAGAGAGAAGAGTTTTCCTTAAGCTCTGGTGTGAGCCTGCCTACCACTCTCCCTCGCTGGAGGACTGGCCTCTGTTCCCCACTGCTTTAGCCCCTCTTGCTGCTGGTACTGCAGACTTTTGTCGTTCAGAGGGAATTCAGCCAGGAGAGAGGTGGGGAGACCATTGCAAGGCAGCAGGAAAAGAAGACGTGGGTGGAAGCAATGCCCTTAATGCACCTTTCTTGGCTGAACAATTGTGTGTTTTGTGAAAGCAAACAAAACCCTGCTCTTGTTGTGCCATGTCTGAGTGGGAGTCATCTCTCTGTCACTGAGAGCAGTTCTCTTGGGAACTTGCACAAAGGCCCCAGCATTGCTCAGCTTATGGTGCCGTTATGAACGTCGGCACAGAAACATTTCTGTGTTTCACAAACTGAGCTCACAGCTCACCTGAGACCTGGCTTTCAGATTAATGCTGCACAGTAGAGGAGGATTAAGCATCCTAGAAGAGGATTTAGCATCTCCAAAATGGTGGTACTCAGAATGTGATACCTGCTCTCTGCACACTGCACAGGTTTCCACTTGTGGATTCAGCGTCCACTAGTAATTTGATAGCTATGAATATGATCTTGGAGTTTATCCTTGGGTTAGGAATGGCTGAGAGGAATTCAGCTTGGACACTCTTAGATCATTCGGCAGTGCCAACCAGCACATAAAAGAAGGCTACAGATGTGAGATTTTTTTTCCCTAAAGTCCTAGAATGCTAAAACAGATACACTTTTTAATCCATGTGTCAGACCCAGTACAATAATGAGACAAACGCTGAGCTGGAAATTCACTTTGTGGTGCCTGATACTCTTCTACTCTGGGTTCTGCAGAACTCTGTTCAAGAGGAATATTTGGACTACTTTAGAGATAGGAGAAAAATTCCAATAATTTTGTGATTACCTCTGCCTGGTGCATGATTTTCTTGTGTTCAGTTTCTCCTTTTGGCTTGGAGACTGTCCATGGTAGACTTGTTGCTTGAGACATCAAGGCAAAGGGAAGACTTGTGAAAAAGTGTTCAAACAGAAATTGACAAACGTCTCCAGGGTAAATGTTTTCAGGCAGCAGAGTAACACACAGGTTGGAAAATGCACTTATTAGCAAATACTGACCTAAAAGTTTCTGTGGTATTATCAACTCAGAAATCTGTCTCTTAATGGTTGCAAGTAGCACATTTGGAGGGTTCAGCAGACTCTGAAGTGGTGTTTTAGTCTATACAAGAGCAAATAAATTCAGGAGTAGGTATTGCCTAGGTAGGGGCATGTGTAAAGCCTTCATTGGATCTGATCAGTGATCTTCATGCTAACAATTTTTAGGTATTCTGGTAAGAGTGGCTTTCACCTCAAGAATTCTTGCATATTGCAGATGTATTTAGATGCTGGAATAAGCCAGAAGTTTCTAAAAGCAAAGGTCTGTCCAGAACAAATTGTAAATATATAACACCCTTAACTCAGTAGCCACACATGTACTTCAGACTTAGAGTTAGTATTTGTAGTGATTGCCATATAAAAAGGTTTACTTGGGCATAGGAGTAATTACTAATGATGGATGCCAATGGGTTTAAGGTTTCAGTGCATAGAACTTAGCTCTGCTTATAGGATTTTGTTAACACCTCTCACTGGAGATTAACCTGATCTCCCTAGCACAGGAAATTAAAAATCCTTTGACAGTCATCTTCAGATTATGAGTGGGAAGGCAAGATGAAGTGTCTCTTAGCCCCTTAGCACGCACCTTTCTCTTCTATTTCCTAGAGAGAGGTAGGAAAAGTTGCAGGGATTAAAAAAAAAATCCAGTGGTACTGACAAGCAACACATCTTTCATCTGGGTTATGGTGATTTTCACTTCTCTGTGTGTTATTCAAGAAACTGAAAGTGCTTTTATGTTTAAAATTCAGCTCTCAAAGCTTGTACCTGAGAATGGGGTAACTTATTGTAGTTTTTCAAGTGTTTTAATCCTTGGGTAGTGCCCATAAATATTTAACAGTGGCTACTACAACACGGTTTTAGTCTGACTGATAGACATGAGCATTACTGCAATGCAGGTAAGAAACGTGAAGTTGGGGGGAGTAAAAGAACCTTCATAACTTTTTTCCTAATTTGCTCTCTCACAAAACTTGTTTGTGGTTTTGTGGTGCTAAACTCCATAACAACAAATCTATTGAGGTGGTTTTCTTTCTGTCCTGCTTCTCTGTCTTATCCCAACCTTCTTCCTTACAGAATGGGGTGGCCAGAGGAGTTCTGGAATGGTGTGTGCAGGACATCCTGCCAAGGGTCACTGAAATGCTCCTGGAGTTGTGTGTGATGTGCTTCTGCTGGTTTAATCAAGAGCCAGTTTGTCTCTGTAACTTCCCTCTGCAACTTTCAAGAATTAAAATGAAGTGGTTTTGTTGTTTGTTNTTTTTTTTTTTTTAAATAATTGCAGATGGAATGGCTCTTCCTTCCATTTTGTTTGTAATTCCTTGGAAATAATTCTGCCAAGAGAATTGGCAGAATTTGTTGCCCTGTGGCATTGGATATAGGCAAGGTTTATGAATAGGTGAGGAAACCAGATAAATTCCTGAGGATTAAGTTCACTGTGTGCTTTGTACCCCCCTCCTCAGGGCCTTGGACATTATCATTTTGGGGTAATTCAGTGATTTAGTGGCTGCATCACCTTTTGGTGAGAGGAATATTAAGCTTAGAATTTGACCTGTATGAAGGCTGCATCTCAGCTTTCCAAAACACAAAGAGTCCCAGGAAAGGTTCCCCTCACAAAATCACAAATGGTTCAGGTTGGAAGGGACCCCTGGAGGTCACCTGGACCAACTTCCCTGCTCCAGCTACAGGAGCTCACTCCCTTTGGGGAGAGAAAGGAGCCCTTAAGTTCTGCTTTCAGTTGCTGAGCTTTGCAAGAGTGGTGGAAAGCCTTCAAGACAAAGGGTGAAGCTTTAAAGAGTGGGTTAGGATTCGGTGCCTTCTGTCACTTCTCTCAAGGCTAAATATTGTTTGTTAATGGCTACTAACTCTGGGCTTTAATACACCTGTATTTTCTTGGTGGTGTTTCCTTGTTCTTCACTTTTATCCAGCTCATAAAAATAAAACAGTTCTGTGGTGGATTTACTGTACTTGGAAAGAAGCTAAAGTGATGGAGTGTGTTGTAAATTTCTAATGGACGATACTTGGGGTTTTAAGTGTAAAAATTAAGGAGGTTGCTGTCATTAGTCCTTTTGGGTACATATAAAAAGCTCCTGCTCCTGTAGGTGTGACTACCAGGATCCCTGTGAGCAAAGCCTGGGCAAAAATGACACTGGAATACCTGGATGGGTGAATTTAGGAGAGAAGTGAGCATCTCCTGAGCTGAGTAGTGGCAGAGTATGTGTTCAGATACCTGTTTCAAAGTCATGTATCTGCTTCTTTCATCCAGCTTAGAGGCAAATCATTTCCTTGGTAGGAAATTCAAAAGCTTAAAAGGCAAACTGTCCCCCCCTTGCTGCCATGGGCACTTAGAGCTAAACTCTCTTTGATATCCTAATTTTTAAAGCTACTTGGTACTAGGCTGATTCATTTTCATAATCCTTTGACTGTAATATGTGTATTTTAGTCATAGCTGTGTCACTAAATCATGAGTTTGGATCTGAATTCTCAGTAATTTAGATAACTCAAAAGGTGGTTTGGGCTGGTTACATTTTCATCCCTCTTGTTTGCCTCTAATTTTACTATTGGAATTGAAACCCAGATGGGAACTGGAGGTACTTAAATCCTCCTAAGAAGTAGTGGTGGGTGGTTACAGGCACTTACTGACACCCGAAGTGTCCTCTGTGCTTCTGCCCCAGCTGTGCAGGGAGAGAATCACCCTTGCAGTGATTATTTGTCCAGTTTCAGGATAGGAAGTTGCTGCAATTCATCACAACCCGGTTTATGTAATCTTAATTCAGCATGTCAAACAAACAAACCCAAACCACATGAGAAAGCTGCCTGAAATTGGCACCACCACAAAAGATGCCGTTCCCTCTTCCTAAATTCTACAACTCCTTCCCTCACACATGAGGTGCATTTAAATGGAAGGAGGCAGGATGAGTATTGCTTTAGAAGCTTAGCAATGCCAAATTTGACTCCAGTCAGCTGCTATGAAATCACAGAAGGTACAGCAGAGAGATAACAGGTGCTGGTTTAAAATAAATATGGAAAAAAAAATTATTAACTTGAAAGAATTTTGTTTAAACATCACCTGGCAGCCTATACATCAGATGAGATGAAAATACAGAGTAGAACAAATGGAGAAAAATAAAGGTCTGTGGTCTGGTAGTTCTCTACTTTGATGTGCAGGGTGTGCTTATGAGATAGTTAATAACTGTTAAACAAGAAGGAACAGAAAAAAATCAGGCTCAAAAGGAAATTAATTTTGAAGGCCACATTCTTGAATGTCAGAAATCAGATAGATAAGGAGAAAATTCTAGTGTCAACTGTTACGGGTTTTGTACATGATCTAACTTCAGATTTCCCTGAGTTAATATAAAACTCCTTTATTTATCATCCAGTACTATTTCAAATGACCTGCTTCTTGATTTTGTACCACAGAAAAAGTATGAAAGCAGGAAAAAAATAATCCTGATGAAGGAGACAGGAACAGTTTAACCTTTCCTTTGACATTTCTATAAGAAATCCACTAACGTTTATTTTATCCAAAGAGTTGTCGAGGAGGAAATTGAAACTTTAGGAGAGGATGAAGGGAGGGGAACACTTTTCAAGCATGAAAATTCGCCCAATCATCTCTTAAACGAGCAGTCTTTGTTGCCTTTAATTGTTCAAATAGGAACAGCCCAGGAGGAGTGGGTGTGAAGAACCCTGTGCCTGAAAGACTTGGAAATGGAAATGGGAGCAGAGTTTGCCAGGCTAAGCCTGACACTGTGTGGACTGGAATCTTCTGCTTCCTGCACCCAGACCCTTCTGCACCAGGGCTGGGAGTTTTCTCTCTGCCCTTTGGAGACTTTGTGCAATCTAAATTTTTTTCTAAGAAGTGGACTTGGGCAAACACCCCCTTTCTGAAGAACGTACAGCAGCAAACATTTGAAACCTGACTTGTGGTTCATCATGCAGGCAACGAGCCTACCAATGACAGAACGCAGCATTTCTAGCTGACCCAAAGAGTTATTAAATTAGAAATCTGGGCAACTATTGCCAAGGTGTATGAAAATCAGATTGAGACACTTTCACTCGGGCCTGACTTTCTGCTTTTGAACAGATTGGAGCTGTAATGACATCACAGATGGAAGCTGAAAATATATTCATTCTCTTGAGATATTCTTATCTAGAATGTTGAGAGGCCTGGTTTCTATCCGAAGTGTCATATAAATATATGACTAAGTAGGAAAATGCTTTTAACTAGTGAATGTGATCTTTCTTGTCTGACTCTCACAATTTAAAGGGAAGTTGACCATACTGTCAGTTTCTCTGGTACTTTGGGAGAGCTCTTCAGTGAGAGAAGTCAGGTCTATTTTACATTGTCTTTGTGAATTTACCACCAAAGCTAGTTTTGAGTTTGACCAGTCATGTTGAAGGATTTTTCCATTAGTTACAGATTTTCTTAGGCAGCAGCATGTTTTTTGAATGAACTTTCTGCCTGCAGAACAAAACAACTTTCTGCAGGTGACACCAGAAGAAATGAGCTTCAAAATAAGCTTTTTCTCCAGTCTTTATAAGATGATTCATGTGCAAGGCAGTCAATGATTTGTTCATGGAATCAATAAACTCAATTATGTGATTTTGCAAACACAAATACCTTTTGGTGTCAAAACCATGGAAAATTGTATCCTAATCCAAAAACTGAGATGAGGATCAGACCCCCCACCACCACCCTGCTCTGAGCCATGAGCAGCTGAAGCAATGTCACAGCCTCAGTTCTAAGCCAGACTGAAAATCTCTGTCTTGAGCATCTGTCTGCTCTTCGTGCTGAGGAAGGCAATCTTTGCTCATCCATGTCCTGGCAGGACCTTTCAGCTAAAGAAGACTGAGGAGTTATTTTCCTTTTTTGCTCTTTGACTTTCATCCAAGAGGAAATGTCAGAAGGAGGGAACGGATTCATATTATGCAAAATCCAAGTTAGAAGGTAAAACAACCATTTCCATGGAAATCAGGTTACCAAGAAAAGTATAAACAATCTTGTCCAGTTTTGTTCAGGGATTCTAAAAGAGAATTATGTGGGAAACTTCAGAAAAAAATGTATCAATCTTAGCACGATTCTGGCATTTCTGTAGAATTTAATGGAGTAATTCTTTCAGCAGGATTCAAGTTGCACTATATTAACACCATTTCAATTCTAGATTAGCTGAAATATGTGTCTGTGAAGCTGGTGTCAGACGATATAACACTCCAGGCAAATGTCTTCATTTCCTTTATCAAAATCAAGGATTCCCTTTTATTTCAGCCAGTGTTTTATGTCCTTTATAGTAGTCTCAAAATGAATGATACAGGTTGAATTTTTCTACTGCGTCTACAAATGATGAAGGTTTTGGGTACCTATTAAGTCCTATAAATAGGGCAGCTTTGCTCAGGGGAACACTTTGTTTCTATTGCCTCTACCCTGCCTCTTCAGTAGCTGTTTAATAAGAATTTGGGTTCATTTGTGGTTAAATCAATACTGCTAATGAATATATGTGATGATTATTAAAAAACACAAACAAACAAAAAACAACTCATCAAAGAATCATTTAGGGGAAAAAAACGCCACAACCAAATGAAGACAATTTCACTCATGTCCAGGTTGTGTCTCATTTCATGCATGTTTCAAGGCTCCACAGAATCTTGCAATTCTTTCACTAAGTAAGAAGAAAAAAGGTAAAAGGGAGTTTAGCTGGTGCATGCAGAGTGTTGACACCTCTGCTAATTGAAAGAGAAGATAAAATAAACTTGTGAAGAAATTATTTCTAGCAGTTTTCATCTCTGAGATTAGTGAAAGCAGGTTATAAAAGCCCTGTCTAAAGTTCAGCAATAGTTCACCTTTGAGTACTTGTCTGGAACTTAGGCAGCCACCATTTCAATTGTATGGAGAAAGTGGGGGAAAAAACATTTCATATACAAATACGAGTGACCCAAGAAAATTTGTAAATATTCCCCAGGTGATTTTTTGATATGGAACCGAATTTCCATCTCTTGTCATCCTTTGACAGCAAAATAAACAGGACAGTCTCAGTGCTTGTGTTTCCTGTTTGGTCCATGTTTTCCATCCCACCTCCTCTGGGTTCTTGCAGTGGGCCAGGTCCATGTGTGCTGTCTTTAACTTCAATTTGGCAGTGTTGATTTACAGTACCAGAGAGTTTGGCCTGGATTTTTGAGAGGCTGGTTAACTGGAAGGAAATATCAGTACATATTCAAAGGCTCTTTCCTAACCACCATGGAGTAACTGTGAGTATTTTTGTAGTTTCAAAAGAATAGCAACTCACTGTGGGAATTAAATTAAGCTAATGAAAGAAAGCCTTTTACTTAGAACCAATAAAACGTATTGGACTTTGCAATAATCTGTCTGGAGAGTTTTGAAGCCCTTTGCCTTGATTTTATTTGAAGTTGAATTGGACAGTACATTTAACATACTGTGGGAAACAATCTTGAACTGATGTGGGGAGGGAACTATTAAACAGGATGTTAGATCTCTCTCTCTCACTCAACTCTTGCAATCACAGAGGAATTGATGGAAAATCTCCCTGAATGATCAGGCTTTGCCTGGCTGAGATATATTGATTTCTGTAGAGTAGGGGAGGGAGAAACTGAAATAAAACAGCTTTTGGGTGATTTCCCATGTTGAGAGAGATTCCTGGTGGGGAGACCCTTTGTGTGTTCTCTGCTCTGCCCAGCTGTGTCCTGGCCATTGTCAGTTGGATCTGGATCTAAATGGGTCATTGACCTCACTTTTCGCATGGTAACTCCATGAGGTGTGTGTTTTCTTTTCTCCTTTTCTTTCCTTTAAAAGATTTTAATGCAAAACAACATTGAAATTGTCCTGTTGAAGTAACAATGACTATTTCATAGAGGACTGATGCTGCTTGACTTCAGATTTCCTTTTTCATTCCCCTGACTTTTTCTCTCCATACAAATAACCTAGCAATCAAAACAAGAAACAAATAATATAAAAAGAAGGTTCATTAGAATATCACATTTTAATACCTTTCTATTTTTAAGATCACTACTCATTTGAAAAATGAATGCAGAAGTTGTTATAACTTTATGGGCATTTTTAAAGTTATTTAGTTACTTCTTGGATTTAAGCTGCCATTTTGTGTCATCACAACATATTGACAAAAACTCCTGTAGGAAAATAACATCCATTATTAAAAATTTCCCCAGGAAACTTCCAGCAGACTAAAAATTTTGCTAGCTATAGCTATTCCTCCTTTGTTCTTTTTAGCTAAGCTCATCACAATACCAAGATTTCACTCCTCGGAATTGGAATAACCAGAACTTATATCCAGTAATTTCATGTAAAACACCATCTCAGTGGATTTATTTCATAACCTGTTAAGGTGTTCTCCCTACATAAAGGCTTTTTCTGTCATGTCTTTTCTATAGGTAGGAGGCAGAAGATTGGGGTTTGCATTGTCAGAATGTTTATTTCTCATTTAATGTGTCACACAGCTTTTTCTCGTGGTCACAATGGGCTCCAAAGACAGTTTGCCTCTAAATTCCGCGGTTTTTTGCACTATTGTACGGAGATTGTAACCAAACCCAAGGAGGCTCAAAACCTCGATGCCTTCTTCAGGGAAAATGTTAATCCACCGAATTTCACTTGGCATTGTTTGATGCTTAAACTTGTATTTGCAGATTTCTGTTGAAACAAATTAGGAACAGAAAGTTTCCTAGTAACCACCACCCCCTTCAAGTTTTATCCAACAGATAAAGTAAGAGATGTTTGTTCTAGTGTGCCTGTGGCTTATCAATGCTGTTGTCAGAAAGCAGGCACATTATCAAGCAGACTACAGGTGGTGTTGACATTTATGGATCCCATTTTCTCTAAATAGGCTGCTTTAGAATCAAAATTGTATTCAAAAGCTGCCTTTCAAAACAGTGTTATTTCTCTTTGAAGAGAGAATTTTGTAAATTCAGACAATTAGCATTTTTAACAGCTTGCACTTTGGAAAGGAGGTAAGAAAGTCAGCACCCACAGCTCTTCCATGAGGGATTAAGCAACTTTTCAACTGGAGGCATCCTCAGCTCTCTGTAATTAGCTCTCCAATGAAACTTTGCTCCAAAACTGCTTTAAAACAGCATTAACTTGGCCTGGTTCTTGTGCAAATCCCGATCCTCACTGCAATGCTCCACTGCTCTGAGTTTGGAGGAATATCATTAAATATGAAAGATCATGTTGCTTTTGAAAAATATTTTCAGTGAAAATTATCGCATGCTGAAAAAGACAAAACTTTCCTCCCTAGTTCTGAAGGTCTCGTTTTCCTGCCCGTCATCCCTGTACAGCTGTGCCTTCAGTGCTGCATCATCTCCTGCAGAGGGTTGGGAGCCCTCTCCAGGGTTTCATCCAGCCTTCATGTGAGAATTCCTGGAGCAATGGAATCTGCAGATGGCCTTAATGATGCGATGAAGGTGACGGGATGATGATACCTTTTTAAAAGGGTGGGTTTTTTAAAATGGAGATGTATCCGTTCAATTTTTAACTTCTCCCACCTGTGTGCTTTCTACTGATGCGGTGAATGAATGAAAGAAATGAGATGGGACAGGGTTAGTAACACAGAAGTGATGTCAGGACCGCATGAATACTGTCCTGAATATTTAATGAATATCTAATGGTTCTCCAGGTGTGCCTGGCGTGGGTTCTGGTGCAAATCAGGAACCTGTGGACATACAGCACAGTAGCCAGCAGGTTTCTGGGACAGATTTCTGTAAAAGCAGCAATTTGCTGGGCTTTGGCTTCCCTGCAGCCCCCCAGGGCTCCGGGAAATGTAGTGTACCTGTGCAGCATGCCCTTAGGTTTTCTACTCAAGGACAGCTGAGATTATTTCATTGCAATTAAGGCAGATTTTTTTATGAGAGGAATAAGAGACAGTGACTACTACTTCCCTTTATTTTGCACCTTTTCCTTCCTCTTGGGAAAGTGGGCTTCCTGTACTAATTACAAAGGATCAGAGTTGTTTTGAGGACCAGGGCACCTCAAACAATCTCAATATCCTTGTCCACGGAAGTGATTCAGTACAAAATACTGTACTGACCTTACATTTTTATTTCCACTTCATTACACCTCTGTTTAAAAGATTTTTTTTCACTATGCCAGGTGTATGTTGCTATTTCAAACATCATTTTAAGGCATATTAATTTGGAAAACACACCTGAGGCACAAATCTAATAGCTGAAACATTTCATTTACTTATGTTTCTAATACTTAGGTAACTCCATGAATTTTGTGCGTTTTTTCCACCCCATTTAAAAAGAAATTGCATCTGGGTCAAACTAAAAGCTGAAGAGATTTTAGCCCAGCTGGTGTATTTTGGTTCTTGTTTGTTTTCCCTCTGCAAAGTAATAAGTGAAGAATCATCTTGAGAATTGCTGAAATTGTTTCCTATATGATATTTTGATTTTTTTTTTAAGTGAAGCTGTCTTGCTTGGTTATAAATCCTAACATGAATAAAAGAGAAACAAATCTCATTTACAATGTTATCACAAGCCTCAAGCAGCAGGAGAGTAATTCTCCCCCTAATAAAGAAATTACTTGTTTACAAATAATAAAGACAGAAGACACTTCATATTATAATGGGAATGGTTGCTAAACTGATATTCTTTAAATATGAATATCTAGTTTTAAGAAAAGGAATTGAGAACCTCCAGAATTCTCTATGGATGATCAAAGAAGACTTATTTAAATTCCAGTTGTTTAAAATGCATTGCAATTTGTAAACCTGCGATATGAATTTGCACTTCTATTAAAAAATATCAAAGTCACCTCCCAAGGCTCTTCAGGTGATAATGTATTTCTTTTAGACGGGCAAACTAAGGCATGGAATAATTAATTAGTTGTTCCAGGTCAGTTAGCTTAGGCCAAAATTATAATAAAAAGATTGCAAATGTCCAATACACAGCAAAAGTCAGCCAACAAACAGCTCCTTACATTCTCTGCTTTGAAACCATGTATAAACTGTTTGAGATCTTGGTGAAGAAAATAAGTAATTCTTCACTTCAATAATGTGTGACAGACCCAGATGTTGAAATTTTGAACGGGTGCTTTATTGTTTTTTCCCTTTTCTTTCTCTTCCTTTTCTTGACCAAGAACAGAACCAGAGTAATGATGGGGCTTTGCCAGAGAGGCCATTTGAGCAGTAATTTTGAGCAGAAATTAACCAGACCTCGCTGGTGCTGACAGCTACCATCCTCCTCTGCTTCCTCTGTGAGGAGCAGTGCCTGTGTTCCTTTACCTAGCGCTATTGTACTGGGATCGGGGCTTATTCTGCACAGAATAATCATTTATTATTACCACCAATCAGTGACAGGAGTGTATTTATAATAGTAGATTTAACACCACCACTTATACAAAATTTAAAACAAGTTAGGCAGTGGTTTTCAGACAATTTCTGTTGCTTAACAGTCAAAAATAGCAGTAAATAAGTAGAAAATTAACAAATGAAAAAGAAATCATACATATATATGTGTATCTTTTTTTTACCATACATATTATTATTTTTCAGTCATACATATTGCCTTTTGTGTGTGTGTCTGTGTGTGGTTATATTCCCTTCAGCCTTTGACCACCTTCACTGAACAGCTTCAGCTCTGGCTAATCCTTTATATCAAATTATTCCTCCTGTGCCAGGTCAGAGCTGCTATATCCTCTTCTGGTGTTTGCACCCTCACAGGAAGGCAGGGATGGATGGAAGGGTTCGTTCTTCCTCCATGCACACCCTCTCTGGGGTGGGGAAAAGGTTGCCCCTCATTTTCAAGTCCTTCCTTTCATGTGGAAAACACTTTTCCACAGTTGGTGATCTGTTGAATTTCTGTAGTGCTGCCTAAAGGTCGAGCAGCACAGCCTGTTCCAGAATTGCAGGAAATGCTCAGTTTAAAAAAGTGTATGTTTTTTTCCCCTGCTGTTTTATACNGGGGGGGCGGGAAGGCACAAACTAGATCTGAAATCTTGTTAATTCTAATTCTTTCCCCCAAATCTGTAGCCTGTTACTGATCCAGCCTATGTTAAAAGTTCATACACTGCCTAGAGAAATAGACATAATTGTATCATTAATTTCAAGATTATAATTAAGTCATCTTCAGTGTTTTCAATGCGATTCTCACAATGTCTCTATGAATAAAACATCTCCCAATGGTATATTGTCTATTTTTTAAGCATCCTTCTGGATTCCTCTCTGAACTCATTCTAAATAAAGATACCATCTTGAACAGTACTGTAGGTCAATTTGCTTTTTACAAATTAGGATTTTTGCTATTAATTGGACAGTTTCTAAAGTATGGCGAATCAAGGATTCATAATTGTGTCTTAAAAGACTTGTACAAATACATGAATGAATTTTTCATGCATTCTTGAATTGTTAAAATGTGTTCGTTTCTCAGCGGAGGGAGAATAATGGGAGAGAGACTAAAAAAGGCCTTAATTTGTGGGCAGAGGAGTGAGGAAAGGTTTGAAAGGTATTAATGAGGGGAATCTTCAGGTGAGAGGGAGAAAGCCTGGGTGGAGTGTAGCTCACAGAGGGGGGATTTCAGGTGAAATCAGGGGTTATGGGGGGCTTGAGTGGAGAGAGTGCTCAGAAATTTATTTTGAACGAAGAGAAATTGAAGGGGGGAAAAGGGAACCACGGAGAGAGCAATGACTGAGGCAGGTGGGGAGGAGGAGAAGTAAAAGGGGTACAGAAATGCAAAAAAGATTTCGTAACACGGTGGGAAAGAGCTACATTTGGTGCTAATCAAGCCCAGCCGCATTTAGCAAAGGAGCCAGCCCCAGATTGAAGAGCCCTTGGTGGGGATTAAGGTCAAGCAGTTTAACACTGGTGGGTGTCACGTCGAGAGGCTGAGCTGAGTGTCCTTAATCAGCTGCACATGCACAGAGAGCAGCACTTATTCACAGAGAGCTGCTGGAACCAGGGGCTGGCAAATGGGACAGCGGGAAATTCCTGCCAAAAGAGAAACTTAGTTTGAAGAAAAGAAGAGTTGGGAAAAATCAGCTTCTGCTGAGAAGCACAACTTGATGTTTTGCTGTTTTGGGAGGCTGTGGAACTAGTGCCTGTGCTCCCTCAAATTTTTTTTTGCATGTAACCCTTTCTCCTTGGCTACTGATGCCTTGGGAAGGCTGACCTGGAACAGAGACTCGACAGAGCTAGAGAATAAAGTAGGTATTTATTGAAAGGCCTTTAGGGTGCACCTTGGGCAGGACAAGAGCCCGGCCAGGGCTACATACCCGAGGTAGACCCAAAATGGTCACAAAATGTCTGACCGGTCACGAGGTCTCACACTTTTCTAAGTTTTGGTCCATTTGCATTTTGGGGTTTAATTGTCCAATTACAGCTTCAGGTTGTGAGGTCCCATCCTTCTTGCTCCTCCCTTCAGCCCACCCTTGTTGGTGCTTTTGGGTCTGAGAGTTGTCCTTGGTGTTCAGCAGGAAAAGGATTTGTTTTGTCTGCCTGCTCTGTGAGGAGAGCTGACCGACACTGGATGTGAGGCTCAGAACTGCACCCCTGGGCAGCACGGGATCTGAAACACATGGAAGATAAAACTTAAGGCATCACTTTCTGCGAGTGAAACCCACCAATTTACTACCAGAAGCTAAGGCACTTGCTCTCCACCTATTTCTGGCAGTTGGTTTTCTGTTTATGTTGTTCAGTTTGGGTTGTTTTTGTTTTTTAAACTATGAAGATATAATTCTAATAAGGATCTTGATTTTCTGTTCTAGAAGTCAGATTTGTATTTACAATTGCCTGAAAAAGCTTCAAATTCACAGTAACTGTGTGGACAATCTCAACACTTATTTTTAATTCAAAAGAAGACAACTAATCAATAATACATGTTTTCTCTGTTTGTTATTGGAAGGTTGAAAAAACCAGAAGTCTGCTTGTGCATATAAAGTACAGCATCATCATTAAATAAAGAACAGTTTACTCCTTTGGCTTTCTCCTTTATAATACACATCAGTACCAAAAACAGGGGGAATATTTTTGTTTTCTTTTAGATAAAATACTTTTGCTTTATTATTAATGGTGATTCAGATTTAAGCTATGGGATCTTTCACACAGTTTGAATCAAGATGTTGTTGAAAGTGTCACTTTCTGTTGTAATCATCTTTGTTTCATTTCTGTTTTGTAAGGCCACTAGCAGGAAAAAAAAAGCAAATAACTTTGTTTTCTTGGTTTTAAAATAACAACTGCCTTAGGAAGTCTGAAATAGCTCTTTAGCTGGGCTGCTAGAAGTGCATATAGATATCTTAAAGAAGAAATCAAGCAGGATGGGCAGCCTGTGTGTGTTTTTAAAACACACAGGTTTTTTTTACTCTTCCAATGGACTTGGGACTCACTTTACCCAGCAGCCAAACCTCATGGAGCCTACTGGAATTAAATAATCTCTGAAAACTTTGTCAAAATTAATTTACTGATTCCAAAATTGTATTGGGACATGAAGTACTGGCAGGCAGGCAGATGGAGGATGTCATTGCTTAATTGGCATTTCCTCTGGAAAGAAAACTTAAAATAACATAAGACTGTGTCTATTTATTGGATCAGACCAAACCTGTGTCTGGTGCAGCATACTGTGGATGGCAAAGAGGAATGGAAGGATGAAATGGACTGCAGCAATATTTCTCCATAATTTTTTTTTAATTTCAGCAACTTTCCACATAAGGTCCACATAAGGACCAGATTTTAGATGGAAGTTGCAAATGCTGGGAGACTTTTATTAAAAAGGAGATTTTGTGGAGCATTCTTTTTGTAGATGGTAATTTATGATAAAAAACTTGTGATGCTGGTGGTTCTTTTTCTCTTTAATTCAAGTTTATGCTTTAACTAAACACATTTCCCTGTAGGAGATATGGTTTGGACCTGGCTGTAACTCTGGGAGTGTTGGTGTTGGAAAAGGGAAGTGTTATCCTCTCAGCTGCTGTCTGGGTAAATGTGCTCAGTGCCGCATTCTGCAGAGGTCCAGGGAGGGCACTTTTTAACTGATGTTTTACAAACTCAAAGAGTGAATCCACACCAAAGGAGAAAATTAAAAAATATGCTGCTCAAAAGCCATACCCTGAGGTACTTGATTTTATGTCTATATCAGCATTACAAGAAAACTGCAAGCCAGAAATCACCTGCTTGTGTTTGTGCATTAAAAGAAATTTAAACTCACATCTGAAATGCGCCAATGGTCAACATGGGGAAAAAATATTTTCAGCCATCTGATTTTTATTGAGTACCCCTCAGGGAAAGAAACAGGCAGGAAAATATTCCAAAGTTCTGAATTTTCACAGGGACAAATCTCCTTGTATGGATTATGGTCATTTGTTCCATTAAAATGCTGGAAACAGCACACCCCATGCAATCATTTCCTTTTTCCCTTTTTTTTGGCAAGTATTTGAGGAATCCTGGAATGACTGTGACCCTTCACATAGTGCTTTTCCATGGGGTGGGTTTGGGGGAGGAATGGAGCAATGCTCTACTGAAATCTCTCCTGTCTTGGTGAGTAGAGGTCTGAAAGTTTTGATTCTTATCTACCTCCATTCTACCAGGAAGACTCTATTTATAAGTTATTTATTAATGTTAAAAAAAAAAAAAAATCTGGTGCTTGCAATTTTTAGAAATCGTCGTTTTCATTTTCATTACAAGTTTCATTTAGGAGACAAGCACTGTGAAGGCTTCAGATTTTAATTAAATCATGTCCGTTTTCACCAATTTGTCTCAAGTACAAGGGAAATATGAACTGAGATTAGTGTTGCATGAAGAGAAAAATCTATCTCAAGCTGCTGAGTTTTCTAGGAGTTAAATTTTTCCTCACATAAATCTGGCTATTCTTGCTAAAGCTAATTATTCACTTGTCCACGGTGCTCAGATGCTATGAAATGGACATGATAGACTGCAGTTACTTAATGTGGATGGGGACAGCCAAAAAATGTACATTTAAAAATTCTCAGGCCACTTATAATCTATTGTAATACTTGCCAAAGCATGAGAGATGCTTTCAAAGTTCCAAAAAAAAAGGCAACCAATACTCCAAGGAGTGTACAACAAGTTATCCATGTGAAGGGCAGAGATATTTAATTGGAAATGTTCCAGGCTCTCTGGGATGTGGGAGAACCAAGGTCTCCCCACAGCTGGATTTTCCTATATACAGAAATAAAACCCTTTTTCTCTAAGAAAAACTTTTCTATTAGTGAAGAACACTTGTTTTCTTTCTTTTTTTTAAATGACATGCAGATGATGACTTTAAAAAAATCAAGGTTCATATGCAAGCACTGTTAAATGTCCTTGATAAAATTAATAGTTCTTTATATTAGTGAGGGTTTGAAGTCAGCCTTGCAAAAAGGGGCAGACAGGTTATGGCAAGGTCTCATAAGACTGGCAAAGTCTTTTTCTAGATAATGCATATAAAAGTGAATCCTTTCATGGATGTACATATTTTGACAGCCCAGATGTGAGGCTGCTGTGGAGCCTAGGAACCAGTGGATGTGCTGCTCTTCAGATAAAATTTTTATGCTGAAGATTGCAGCCTTTAATTGCTGCTCTTGAGAACAGCAGATTTTGCAGTAGGCAGTGCTAGGAAATGGCAGATCATAATAGACCAGTTTTCATTATCAAAAATCTCTTCAAGGTAAATGCTGCAATATTAGTCTTAATATTGCCATACTTTACCAAATGACTGTATTAATCTGATTTCCTGACTCATAGTGTGATAAAAAACTGCAAAAGGGAGATATATCCAAGTGAGATAGATACTTAACAACTTGAGTCTGAACTTTTCCAGAGGTGCTTCTGGCAGTTGAGATATTTGCTCCAAGTCCAGCAGAAAACCAGATCCAAGTGACTGAGTGGTGCAAACACCAGGGAAAGACAGGGGATGTCTGCAGTAATATGAAATGTAAATCCTAAACGCAGCAAAGAGGAAAAAAAAAATAAAAAAGAAAAAAAAAATACTTAATGTCATATTTTAGGATCAAAAATATCTTAAGAGTGAATTTCAACAAATAATGAAACTGATTCCAAAAGGGAAATGATGAAAGCCTCATCTCATTATAACTGAGCTAAACAGGCCAATGCACTCTAATAAGAATCCCTGCATCCTCTCTTGACAGACAGGTTAGTGACATGATAGGTCTTTGATGTTTTACATTTTTCTGATTCCAGAAATATATTTGTAGAAAGAAATCTGTTTCTATTAGAAAGAGTAAATTTGGGGGGTGGAGGGGTGGGCATACGAGTATAACATCAGGTAGTGGGAGAAGAGAGTATCCAAGAGGACAAACTTAAATCTGTGGTTTTGTGCATGTTATATATATGCTTTGGTGAGCTCATTAAATTATCATAGCAGTTCAGAATTTCTCATCTTTTCTGAATGTTGATTTTTTTAACTCCTTACTTTGCTTTTCCCTGCTGCAATCCCAGACTGCTTTAATGATGGGAGAGACCTGCTGTCATTAAAACAATCTGACAGTGAATTTTAAAATGCTGAACACCTTCAGAACCTTTAACAAGAAATGCTGCACACGGAATTCCTTTTTTACAATAATTAGGAGCTATAGGATGAAGGTTAGTCTGTGCATTTTCTTTATATACCTGTTTACTTCCTGGTCACAGACATTCACAGGTTCTTGAGCTGATTGAGATTCTTTAGAGAATTTTTTAGAGACATTTATGAGCTGAATATGGCTCTGGAACCACTGACTCAAGGATGCTGCTCCTGCAAAGAATTCATGCACAAATACTTATTTATTTCTTGGTGACTGACTCAGTGGGTGACAGCAAGAGTGGGTTTGGTATGGGGCTGAAGAGAGGAAGTTTCACTCGGTCCAGCTGGGCCCTGGTAATGGTTTAGAAGTGCTTCTTATAACTCCCCCAGTGTGAGTCAGTCTGGTTTTCCAGTTCCTGTCGCTGGTGACCATGAAAATACTCCCACTGTTGTGGCACACAGGAGCTCGGCTGGTGGAAAAAAGAGGCAGCAGAACAGCCAGGGATGGCCAACCTGAGGCTGTCACTTAGACACAAGGAGGTGCTACCATCACACCTGAGTAAAATTGACAGCAGATTACACAGACTGAGATATCTTAAAGCTCAATTATCTTGCTTATTATATCTGTAGTAATTTTCTTTTTACTTTAGAAGGCTGGAATTGTATCTATCAGGGCTTAAAAACATTGGCATTGTGGTTCGATCACAAAGGTGTGGAGGTTTCTTTATCGTGCCATAGCTGAGTTACCCTGGTACAATATTGCTGTTTCCATGTACATTATTTGAATCTGAAGCTGTCTGCTCCTATTTGGCCTTGTATTTACAAAGAAGAACTTTATAAAAGCAAAGATACAAACAACTTTTGTATTTCCAAACAGACCAAAGGGCCAAAGTCATATTAGGGTTGCTAAAGGTCTTAGAACATGGGTTGCAGTATTTAAATCCAGCATGTTTCCACATTGTAAAGCTTTCTCATTCCTTTCTAGCATTGATTTGTTGCAATATGCAAAGTCTGTGCATAAATTACAATCAAAACCTGATATGTGAAATACAGCTTCTGTTTGTACTAGATGTACAAAGTGTTGGATTCTTTTTAATGAAAAAAATTTATCAGTGTCTGTGGAATATGAGACAGATCATCTTGAATTTTGGTGGTAACTCTTCTCCTTATGGGAATTTCACTTGCACAGGAGAAACAAAGAAATCATTAAGGCTTTGGGGAAGAGTCATTTTAATTGCCAAGAATACCATTAAGAAAAGGCATCATAGTGTTTCTTGCTTTAGAGTAGATGAAGAATATTTTAGTTAAATTATTAATACAAAATATTTTTGTTTGTGTTTCACAAAGAAATAGCATCAGGATTTGCATCTTTGTTCTTTCCTTTCTAGCATGCTGAAAGTCAAATGAAATTTGAAGAAATGATCAAATTAGGCCTTGATTTTTATTTTATTTTCTTCTCTATCTTTGTTGTTTAAAAATTATTTAGGTCATAAAATCAGTTAACTTGAAAATAAAATTTATGAAATACTACTTTTTTTCTTTTGGGACTGTATAACTTCTGAGGAAATTCTGTATCTTCAATTCTGTAACTTTTGCTTATGTGCTATCATACATGTTTTTTCATACATTCAGTGGTTGGTTGCTGCTTTAGTGATTATATTGCTATTAGCAACAGAGATTTTTTTAAGTACTGCAAAATCAAATATTTAAGCTGTCATCAATCTGTAAAGGGAGGATTTTATGCAAGAACCCCTTTGAAATGCAAGCTTGTAACTTCCCAGTGCTTTGTGCATCAGAACACTCTGGCACGACTTAAATCCTCTAAAATAAATGGAGGTAGCCACTCATAATTACAAATAATCTTATTGCAGCAGCCAATCTATGCCCAGGGGCTGTGAGACTGCACCTCTGTGTGTAAATAAAACAGGGCAGTGCTCATTGCCAGCCTGGAGTGCCAGGGAAAAACTCAGTTCAGAAAAGTTGTGTGCTCCACAACGGGGTCCTCTTGTATTTCCAGCTGGACACAGGGAGGGGTAGACAATCAGTGTAATTCTGAGGTGAGCTCTTACTGCTTGTACAAAATGGGTCTGTGGGAGGTAAGAACAGATTTCTCACTTTTTGTGAAAGTACTGCTCAGTCCATCACCCCCCATTTTAACTCCAAACCCTTAAATTTCAATTATCCCTTGTATGCTGTTTCCCATGCTCACCCACTGAAAAGGTGTAAAGAAGGAAAATCCAAAGCAAACAGAACCCGTGAGCCCAAGTAGCCTGGGTGATGCTCACCTGCATTTCCTGGCACAGGGGAATAGGAGAGGTTGGACAGCAGAATTCTCTGCTTTGAGCCCTTGGGGGCTTGAGTGCCAGCCAGGAAAACAGCAGGGTGGAGAGGAGAGTCAGGGCACAATGTCACCAGTTTCCAGTTGCTGTCCTGATCTTTTTTTTTTTTTTTTTCTTTTTTTTGTGGATTTTATTTTTGGTTGGGTTTTTTTGGTTTTGGTTTTTATTGTTTTTAAGAAGTGTGGTTTTTTGTGGGTTTTTGTTTTGTTTTGTTTCTGTTTGGGTTTTTTTGGGGGGGGGATTTTTTTTGTGTTTCCTTTTTTGTTGTTGTTATTGTTTTTATGGTTTGGGGGGGTGAATTATTGTTTGTTTGGTTTTAGGGGGGGTTTAAGTGTTGTTTCAGAGTGATAAACAGAGAACTCACCAGTTTGGGACTCGCAGGAGTGTTACAGACATCTGCAAAAAGCATTTCTATTCCCTTCCCCTGAACCAACTGCAAAGAGCTGCTCTGAGCTCCCATAGGGGCTGTGCAATCTATTATAAATTGCTTGACTAAAAGAAGGGTACTCTGTTCATGTATTGCTGCTGCCTCAGGCTCCTCTATTAAAACACTGTGTTCGCTGTATCACATTGCCATTCCTTAATTTTTATTAATAAATAAGCACAGCTGTGCTGTTACTTGCATACTTCTGGGTAGACTTTTCTCCCCTTAGTTTTAGAATGATGGAGGGGCAAGTGAAAATGTGTGTATTGTTTGAAGAATGAAGGAAAGGGAGAAATACAGAGATGCTAAATATTCATAGTCAGTTATGTAGGAAAGTAAATTTAAGGCATCACTAATTTCAATGCCTGAAATTACATCTTGGGTTGGAAAGGACCTTAAAGACCATCTTGTTCCAGACCCCCTGCCATGGGCAGGGACAGCTTCCACTCTCCCAGGTTGCTCCAAGCCCTGTCCAACCTGTCCTTTGATACTTCCAGGGATCCAGGGCAGCCACAGCTGCTCTGGGCTCCCTGTGCCAGGGCCTCCCCACCCTCCCAGGGAACAATTCCCACCCAATACCCCATCCAGCCCTGCCCTCCGGAAGTTTGAAGCTATTCTCCTATGTCTTGTCCCCACATGTTCTTGTAAATCCTTCTGTAAATAGTCTTTCTCCAGAGACACAGAACGTCAGCAGACATGGGCAGTAGTTTTCTCCCACTTCAGTATTTGTTTCCAGTTTCTTGTCTCTGACCCTAGTGTGCTCTGCACTCCATGCTATTCCCCTCTGTTCAGTTCAGTTGGATTTCTTGTGGAGGAAGATGTTCCTAAAGTATTACAAAGGTAGTAAAGTACTGCTCTTGGTTATCAATAGGAGTTGAAGGGGTTTTTTGTTCCTGTTGAGTGTGGCTTTTAAGTGTTCCTATTGAGTGTGGCTTTATCAATTACAGTGGACAGGTATCTTGTTGAATTATATTTCCATCACTGATGACCTCCTTTTTTTCCCCATTTCATCCCCACTACACAAGATTGCTGTTTAATTTGTGAGCGCTCTAACTTACAGGCTGTGTGGAGAGTACATTTATAGAGCAGCATGTGATAGAGTAACTGATAATAAAAGAACCTTGGATCTAGATTTAAAAAAAAAATCTGCTGGAGCTCTCAAAAGGAAGAGGTTAATGGGTTCCAAGGAAGAAATGAACTGGAGAGTGTTGTCATTCACCTGTACACAGGTTTGATTTCTTTGATCAGGCTGAATAATAACTGTAGGCACTTGTCCTGTCCATATAATTTGCAATAAAAGGAAATGCTGAGGACTTTCTACATTAGCTGAGGAATAATAATTGACCATTTGCTTGCAGATTCATGGCCTGGTGCGTATTTCAGAGATGTAAATAAACAGAAGGTTGGTTTTGTTTAAGAGTTCAGATATATGTAAAATGAAGTATCAGCTTGCACAGAACTCCTTCAGCTTCATCTGAAACTCTGAAGGACTGCTATCAGCTGTTTGCAGCTATGGAAAAGGAGGAAGCATCCTGTAGTCACATCCATCCAGTATAATTTATATGTATTCCTAAAAAAAAAAAAAAGCTGACTTGAGTAGTGGGCTGTTTTTCAGGGAAACAGAACATTCCTTGGCTCTCCTTGAGAATTTTGAGAATTTATTTAAGATGAGGAATTAGGTGCTGAGTTTTTAATATCTAATTTTCATAAACATGTCATTGAACGTAGCCATAAAAAAAACCCCAAGCAACTGTTGCCCACTTTGTCTTCTACTAGGGAAGAAAAAAATCCTGTCACTCTGTCTCAGAGATAGTTACTTATTTGCTTTGGAATTTTCTATTTAGTTTGGTTAGCAAAACAGTTTGGAATGGCATGCACTGGTATTTCAGTGACACCAAGATAGTTCAGAAATCCCTAAAAAAGGAAGATTAGGGATAAAAATGAGAGAAAATCCTGAATGTCTTAAGCCAACTTAATGCTTTTGTCTGTATGTTAGTAATTGAGAGCCTTCCTTTAGGTCTGGTGTTATTCAGAACATTGAGTAAATGGATTAAAAGTGAATTACTCATAGGAAAGCAGAATCTTCAGCAAACATTATAAGGAATGTGTATTTACTATTTGCAGAAAAGCACTTCTTCCTTGGTTTTTATTTATGGTCTCCACATCACTAATTTAAAAAATAGAAAGCAACTCCACTACATTCTGTGTAAGATCTAGGTTTGTTACTTGAGCAGGATATCAGACTATTGTCCACATTTAGAGGTGCTTAAATTTGTGTGTGTAATAATACCCACGGTATTGCTGGCTGCTGTATATTTGATCTTTGTCAGGACAGGAGGAATAAATAACACATACATTAGGTTTACTGAGAATTGTCTTCTTTCATTCTGAAAAAAGATGTGGTTGCCTTTGCAGGAAAGCTGTCTTTGTATATTTTCTGGTCAATATCTTGGCTCACAATGCTCATGTCAGATTGCATCCATCCCAGCAGAGGCATCTCCAAGAAAGGAAGCAATTAAATGCCTTTTTTCTGTACAGGGAATTCCCATTTTGGAGTTATAGTCTGGTAGCTGGGCAGGAATAGAACAAGTGGCTGGAAGGAAAATGCTAAGAGAGCAGCCATGGACATAATCCCTTGGTAGGAAAGAGCAGAGATGATGGTGAAATTTTTGTTCCTCTTCATTCAGGAAACTTGAAACCAGCCATTCTGGTTTTCTTCTTAGTAGCCCATGATTCTTGTGTGCATGAGTTATTTCCCTTGTGAACTTAGAAAAGGAACCTGCAGGACAGATCATGTTAAGAAAACTTACTATGCTAAAGAACCTTCCCGGTATTTCTTCAAATAGATTAATACCCATCCTTCCCCTTGTATTAAGGTCAGTTTATATTAAGCTGATTTGGGCAGTTCTTCAAGCAGCTGCTATAGATATCTTGCTTGTAAACTTAAGAGGGTGCCAAAAATAATATTTCTAAGCATTATAACCTGCATCATATGGGAATTATACCCACTAAAGCTAAAAGTTAAGTATCTCCTAAGAGAATTCTGATGGTGTCAGCAAGAAGCTACTGCAGTAAGATTGGAGTCCCCAAGCAAGATTAGGATTCAAACTCTACATTTACTGTATTTCACCCTGGCAGCTGAGCAGGACTCTCAGTTTCCCTCTCTGAGTGGGGTAATTGATCAGCAATTACAGGAACTGGAATATGGACCACCACAATATTTAAATACTGATTTCCATCACATGACTGAGGTAATGCTGGGGAATTGCTGGCAAAACAATCATTTCAGAACCTAAGTACAACTTCAGCCACATAAATCCTGCTTGGGATGAAATGGAGGGAGCTTTGTCAAGCTGCATTTTGGTGTTTTGAAGGTATTAGATTCTGTCACAGTTGTGGGAAATTCTAATAAATAGTAATATTAGAATACATGTAGTCTCTCTTTAAATCATAAATCAAACTGCAGTTTTTTCTTTATTATGTCTCTGTTTAAGCAAAATATTTTAGCCTCTGCTATGAATCTAAATGGGAGAAATAAACAGTCTGCTTTCAGACTTCCAATATTAATATAGATTGTCTCCCAATTGATTTATCCTGCTGCTGTGCGACTGAAAATGTGGTTTTTTTGAATTGCATATTGCATTCTGTCATTTTGGGACCGGAGCTGGATTTGTCATGTGGTGAATCTGGATTTTCAGCAGTGAAAGTTCCTCCCCACTGTCAGGCCAGTGGAACTGACAGCTCTGGCCCTACCTGCATAAATCATGGCACAGCTCAGCTTGACTTTGTTCTGCTGACAGCTCTGAGCAGCTCTGCCTTTCAGCTGATGTGCATGGAAGCCAGACTCAAAGTCAAGTTATACAAAAATACAAACAAAATGGGTCTGCTTCCTTTTATGATGGATTAGAGAGGTGCAAAGGCAGTTTTAGAATTGGGAAAACACAGAGCATGGTGTAGGAGACAGAAAATATTAAAAATGTATTGAGGAGTGAACATTCTAATGTGATGGTTGGTTGTAGGGTGTAAGTGGGGAAAATATGGTTTGATTTAGAAAAATGTTAGAAAAACCTGATGGAAAAAGAAAAGACTGAAGTGGTAGCCCAGGTTGATGTGCAGAGGATCGAAGTTGACAGGCACTGTCCCAGGCTGAGTACAAATGGACAGGACATTCTTAATACATTAAGTAGGTCAACACACTTTGAATAAAAATTCCTTTTACTGAGGACCTTTGCCAAGAGAGGGAGGAGAAAACATTACAAATTAGATATTTGGGAGGCTTTGGAGGTCTCATTTTAATGTCTGGATCTGTGCAATTTTCCTGTGAATGTCTTTTCTGTCCAGGGCTTCATTTCTCGCCATTCAAAGAGGATGATAACAATACCTTGATAACAAAGATCCTGGGCCAGTAGAATTTTTGCTGTGAGGAGCTTACCCTGTGTAGGGAAACTATGGACTGGTCTGGCCGCTTTTAAGGAAAAGGAAATAACCACTATCTGATCTGCAGTGCAATTTTATTGCTTTTCTGCAAACAGACTCAGTGAAAGAGGTACCCACTCATCTATTTCACCAAAAACAGGGAGCCAGGTCAGCACTTGAGATCCAATCAGTGTCCTGCTGGTAGGAATGAATAAAGTCAAAATTCATACTAACATAATTTCCATCATCACCTCAAAAGCTGTGAACAAAGCAGAAATGATGCAGTTGCTTGTGTCAGATGCAGAAAGAAAAGAAAAAGCTTGGAGATGGGGAGGGGGTAGAGTAAGAGGGATCATTCAGGAAAATGACCCAGCCTAAACAAATGGGAGTAGGAAAAGGCCGTAGGATTCAGATCTCATTGAATAACTGGTAAAAGCAGGAGGAGATTTTCAGTATTTTTTGTGGTTTGGTTTTTTTTTTTTTTTTTATCTTTCTGAGTAAATAATCATTTAGGGTGTTTGTATCCATATCCTTGTTATTTGGTAGCATTCTAGTATTCTCATGCAAGTAGAACCTGAAAAGCAATTCCATGCAACATGGAGGAAAGAGTCCTGACTTGAATTCTACACTGGTTAAATACACAGAATTTTCTCTGCACAGCATGTGTTAGTCCAGATTTAACTGAGCATGGAATTCTGGTCATTTGCCTGGTCACTAGAATTAAGATTTCTTGGCTTTTTTCCAGGCCTCCTTCAGTTTCCTCACCTCATTTTGCTTGATAATCTGCCTTAATAATAATCTTTGAATGTCTTCAAAGAAGATTTTTGTGTTTTGAGGTGTTTAGGTGAAACCTGTTGGATGCTGCACTTTGCATCTGAGTCCTTTCAACAGAAACACTTCAGAATTCACAGTTACCATCTTCATCCTTTTTTTCCCACTCACAATTTTTTTCTTTCTTTTTTCCTTCTTTCACAGTTGAAACATGTCTGTTTTCAATGCAGCCATTTATAACAAACAACAGGTGTTGAGGGTGTTTCCAGGCACATACAGGAATGCACATAATCCACGCTGGACTGCAGGGAGAGCTAGTTTTGCCATTAGCAGAGTGTGGAGCCTTGGCTCACATACGGAATCCTGGCAAACTTTGCTCTGCTAAGTGCAAGTGGGATTTTATTCATTCTGCAGTCTCCAAATAAATATATGTGCCTGTCCAAATGTATTGTTAAATCCTTCAGAGGGAAAGAGCTTAGATTGGGAGGCTTGCCATTTTCCTCTAATTAGGAAACAAACAGAACAAGCCGGGACCTGTATAATTAAAACCTTTATTTATCCAAAATAAATT
>VXBR01011816.1:857663-878622 GCA_013400215.1 Cisticola juncidis | reverse complement strand
AAAAAAAAAAAAAAAGCCATGATTAATCTACCCGTCCTTTGGAGTTCAGCGTAGGTGTGGAACTTTTTCTTCCCTCAACTCTAGAACATGAAGGTTTTGGTTTAAGGTGATTAAATCTAATCCGCTACCAATGGCATTACTGCCCAGGATTTAACCTTGCAGCTGATAAAAGCCTCAGCCTCTGGTAAACGCAAGAAGAATTCTAGTACTTGTGGTTTCTTGTGGTGTAAATTAGGGAGGAATAGCTTGTTGTTTCTATATTCTGTGTTGTGACAATTGGTAGCTCAGGGCACTGGATATGGGCTGGTTAAAATACCTGACACGGTGGCTTAGGAGGTGGATCTTTTTACCTCTTTCCCTACAAAGTACTGAGCATGTTACAATATGTTGACCATTATAATTGTCAGAAATTAGGACTTCCACTGGTGAACAGAGGGATTTGTTCTGAGCTGGCTGAAATTTAAAATAGCCAAAAAATATGGATGTGACTGTATTCACCTGCTGGTGTAGCTGTGTGTTCTCCTACTCTGGTTTGTATTTTATTTACTCCTCTTGCACCAAACTATAATGCCCACAATGTAATTCACTGTGCACATCACCTGTTTCACAAGTATCACCTGTATTTATTAGTGTTGTTGAAGCTTCACATTGCTTAGCTATTTATGTGCTCTATATATGTTGGAGTTTTGACGTTTCTCTTGTTTACCCCCCTCTTTCCCCCCAGTTTCCCAGCATGTGCCAGAAGTTCCTTAATGTGTTGATTCAAATTGGTTATATTTTCAAATGTGATTTTTTCTGCTTTTGTTTTCTTCATGAATAAAATAAATTCTCATTACATTCTTCTTGTGGGGTGTGTGTGTGTCTCTATAAAAAATAATCTTTGAAATGTGAGTGGAAAAATTTCTTCACAACTTAATTTAACTTGTAAATTTATTGAGGTCTCATCAGAAATTCCAAGGACTTTCCTTGAGACTGTCATCTTACAAGTAATCTGTTTAGATGTCAGTGTGAAGTATTTGAGGGGTTGTTGCACTTTCACTGCTCAGGAAGAAATAGTGCAAGAGGGAGTCAAGAGCGTAGCCTTGGAAGAAATTCGTGTTTCCTTTGAAAAGATTCTTCAGGAGTCTAGAGGGTCAGAAAAATGGAAGGTACCGTTTTCAACTGGCATCTTTTGAATGGTGCGAAGGACCAACATATAGAAAAATTATTGACAATTTGTCCATCTCCTCTTTGTCTGATTAAACAGGATTTTTTAAACCTCATTTACCAGACAACTACCCTGAACTTGGGATAATGTAGCTTGTACAAAGTGTTAGAACCACATGCTGTTTTAACCACCCCAGCAAGTCAGCAATTTTTCTTTGAAAGGAGAAACTAGTGACAAATAATTAGCATTCAATTTCCTTCTCCTCCCTGTTCCTCTTGGTCGTGGTGATAGTTCTGCTTTCCTTCTGACAGTTGACTGTGGTTCCTCAACCTGAATTTGGGAGCTCTGGATTAGAGCCTCAATCAGCCGTCAGGTCATGCCCAGAGAGAATAGATGGTGATTAAACTGATCAAACTGATCAAACTGATCAAACTTTTTTATTTGCTGTTGGCATGGTATGGAGAAAGGCTGAACCAGGGAAGTGTTTCTGTTTGAAGGGGTGGAGGGGCAGTTTTGGAGTGGGGCATGACAGAAGCACGGGGCTCTGTTTGTGTTAGTGTCTGCACAGCCTCTGTGGCTGCCCACCAGGAGAACCAGGGACAGCAGGGCTCAGAAATCATCAGAGAGGGGAAGGGAGGGAGGGAGGGAGGGAGGAAAGAAAAGGAAGGAAGGAAGGGAGGAAGGGAGGAAGTGAAGAAGGGAGGAAGGAAGGAAGGAAGGAAGGGAGGAAGGGAGGAAGTGAAGAAGGGAGGAAGGAAGGAAGGAAGGAAGGGAGGAAGGGAGGAAGTGAAGAAGGGAGGAAGGAAGGAAGGAAGGAAGGGAGGAAGGGAGGAAGTGAAGAAGGGAGGAAGGAAGGAAGGAAGGAAGGGAGGAAGGGAGGAAGTGAAGAAGGGAGGAAGGAAGGAAGGAAGGAAATGCTTGTCCTCTTGTGTCACTGCCATTCTTCACATGACCTTCTGAAGCTCCCAGCCCTCAGGATGGAGTTCAGTCTGACTCAGAGCCTTGTGTTGCATTTGAGGCTGCTCCAGGTCACCAACTCTGTTTTATTTTCTCTCAGCATGTAATTTTTTTAAGATTACCTTGAGGTTTAGTTCTGCAATAGGGAAAGCCTGACTTTAGCAGATTTTTAATTAAATCATTGTTTAACAAAACAAAAACAAAAACAAAAACAAAAACAAAACAAACAAACAAACAAAAAAAAACAAACAAAAAAAAAGCCAAAACCAAACACATACACACAAAAACAAAAACAAACAAATAAAAACAAACAAACAAACCACAAAAAACCACCACAAACAAAAAAAACCCTACCAAAGTTATGGCTGGTCTTCTGTTCATTTGGAGTACCTCTACCCATTCTTGAGGTGCTCATGGTGTACTCTCTGTGCATATACCCACAGATGATGGCTGCTTAGAACATTGGTAATTCTCCTAAGGCTTGACCCACAGCTAATTGAGGTCAGTGTACAATCTCCTGCCAGCTTGATTGAAGCTTGGATCAATTTTTAGTGTTGCCAAGTTTATGAAGCACTGCATGAATTTTGAACACTTTCTCAATGCTAAGTAAGAGCAGATTAGGTAGTGAATGTATCTTTTGAAAACATATGCATATGTTATATACAGGCATGGACTTGTTCTAAAAGCATGAAAACATGCAGAAATGTGTGTGTATTGTTGTTACCTTTGGATATTTTTTTTTTCTTTTGGAGCTGATTCTACATATTTTAGAGGTGTTGTTGGTTTGTGCCTTAGTATTTAGTATATAATCTATCCAATACTTGGGTTTCACATTAGTTTACTCTGTTTTATACTGATCAGCAGATAACTTATCCTGGAATTTTTTTATGACTTTTGGCAGAACTGTCTATCACACAGAAACTTTGTTACTACTGCTAATAAAAGCACACAACACTTCATTCTTTGACACACAATCCTCTTTGGGTCAATTCCACTTCATTTTGTATCCTGAAATCTTAGATATTTCCTGAGCCTTTGAGACCCTTTGTTGTAGTCCCAGAGGATAAAACTGGGGAGTGAAATGATAATTTTCTTATTGTCTTATCTGTGAAATACCACTGCAGACCTTATCCCCATTGTATAAAACCTTGATCGAAACATGGTTGTAGTCTCCAAGTACACAGAGATGCAGAAATTTTCCTAGATTTGTCAAATGTTTTGCTCTGTGTTGGCCACTGCTTTTTACTCTGCCTTGATGTCTCACCACTCTCATTTTGCAGTGTCCCACGTCTCATTGTTTGTTTACTGCAAAATGTGTTTGGAGCTGATTTGGCACGTCTTTAATTTACAGCAGGGATGTGCTTAAGGGTAGGCTATAATGCAAACTTTCTGTATGTTTACAAAATTAAAAGAAAATAATCATTTTGAACATATTGCATCTGCTGCTGTTTTATGGGTATGTTATTACAATTTTATGCAGCTCCATTTAACATGGAACTAAAACTGAGAACACAGTTTATTAATTTAGCAGGTTGAACTTTAAAGGGATTTTTGTTCTGCTGCAGAAAAGGCATTGTAAACAAGAACTTAAGGCAGCAAAATAATAAAATTAAACAAGGTAATAATAAATTATCCCTATTCAGGAGGAACAAGTTCACTGTTCCCTCTTAAGGAAAAAAAATGAAGACAGGAAAGGCAAACTTAAATATGTTGTGAAAACTAATAGAAACGCATTCATATTTGCAGTTCATATGAGGAACAGGTTTGGTTTTTTCCTTGACTCGTTTTCATGTTTGAGTACAACTGTCTGTACTTGTAACACGAGGCAGTTTAATAAGCTTAAGATTATTCAGTGCAGTATTAAAAATGAGGCTGCTTTAACAGCAATGTATTGATAATCTGCACTGGAGGAAAACTCCAGGCAGTGAGTGTCTGACAGGTTCTTCTGACCTGTCAGCTGTTTTTTGGCCCCAGAAACAGATCAGAGTTGAGGAAGGTTTCAGTGAGCTGCAGCTCACACAGAGTTTATTTTGGTGACCCTGTGACCATGTGCTCGACAGCTCCAAGGTTTGCACTGTCAGTCAGGCATGGTCTCAAACCTTCCCAAGCCCAGCTTGCCTATGAAGAGAAATGTAATTTCTGTTTGGAAGTTACAAATTTCCCACGTGGCAAATGCTTATTTACTTCAGAAATGGGAAAAATACTTTAGTGAGTCACTGCATCAAATGGCACTAATTGAAACTAAATGTGTGTCTGTGTTCAGATCAGCTCTGAGGTGTAAGGAAGGGACTGGAAGAGAAGAAATGGAAACCTTGGCAGGTTGGAGAAGAGGGATGGAGAATTACTCCCTGGCCTAATCCTACCTGGAACTCACAGGAAGAGAGTAGGAAAAGAGAGAGAGCTTAATCCTAATATACATGAGAGCCTAATCCTAAAATCTGTATGAGCTGTGTATAGAGGCCTGAATTTTGTGATTGGCAATGGACTGAGAGGGTGATGGGTCAGATGTAAATCTCAGAAGTCAGGTTTAGATGAAGGAAGGATATAAGCACTACTTGTTCTCATGAACAGAGGCCAAGCCGTTCAGTGAAGTTGTACACAGCCTGTGCTGGAGCATAAATGAAAACATCAGAAATTCCATTTATAATGGAATGGATGCTCCTTGTGACTGAGCTGTGACAGGAGACAAAAGGCATCATTGTAAGATGTGTGGTTCTGTTCCACTTTGAACCACCATCCATTTTGCAAAATAATTCCTAAAGTTAATTTCCATTCTTAATTCTTCATTGCAACCTATTTAGACACCTTGGACCATAAGTTGTGCTGTAGGTTTCTCCATGTATAGTTCATGTAAAACAGTTTACCATGAGAAAGAGTAATCTCTGCAACAGAGCTTACAAAATGGGACAGTTTCTATAAAAATCTGCCAACATTGCCTTCTGAAATAGAGCAGTATCTCATCTGTTTTTCATCTGTGAATTTAGAGTCTTATTTTTTGCCTTTGTCCTTCATTCCATATCTCTATTCTAAAGATCCAACAAAAATACTAATACTCTCTGGCAGCATAAGCAGGTCACAACTCAAATGAGCTCTGAATATTGTTCCCAAGGGAGCCAAGAACTATGTCACACTTGCTTAATTTCAACATACATATATTCAGAAATTTTGGAAGTGAGGGTATACATTGAAAGTTAGATTCTTAATGTAATCAAATATGATGAAATATTTTATTATGTGACAGCTTAGCTTGAAAGGGAAAATAATTTTTTTTCATTCCCATGACTTATTTACGGATGGGGGGCAGAACTAGAAAAGCTATGAAAATGTAATGCTACTAACATCTAAATATTCAATACTGGATGAAAATAATAATGGACTATAAACTTTTGTTTCGAGTGCAGGCTGAATGGCTTCTGAAATATGATTGCAGATTGTAGAGAAAAAGGCACGTAGAAGTGAATTTTCCTGTCTGTAACAATAAAAGGAGCTTCTAAATGGCTGTGATCTTTATGTTTAGTGGATGCTAATGAGAAATGCTGTTTAATGGTGGGATTTCAAGAATGGATCTGCACTTTGCCATGCACCCAAACAGAAAGAAGCATTACAGAAAGTTTCATGGCTACAAAAACAAAGCCATGCATGTAGTTGCCTAGGGCAACAGCATGGCTTTTCTGACTAATTTGGCTGCATTAGAGCTCTGGAGAGATGAGATGCTGCTGCTGCGGTACAGCAGAAAAGGTCAGCACATAGGGGAGCAGGCTCTTTGCAGCGTGGGCTGTGCTCCTGGAGGAGCAGCACCATCCCCTCAGCCCTACCTGTCTCAGCAGTGAAGACTCTGCAGGTCCCTCCCAGTCTGACCCATCCTCTCACTGTCCTTCTCTGGCTAAACTCAGTCTTGGAGCAGGAAAACTCAGTTTTTCCTTTTCACTGAAAAGATTTTCCACCCACAATGAGAAGTGCCTGTTCAAGTGGGTATTTGTTACAGAATTGACCACTCTTTAACTTTGTGCACTCAAGTCACAGTCCCTCTGAACGTGGTCATTGCTGTTGCCACCTGGAAACTGCTCTGACTTCCTTAAGCACTGACTTGCCTGGGCTGATGTACTGCTTTTGTGCTGATTTATGTTTGATTTATAAACCAGTGGGGTTTTTCTTCTGTTCCCCACCTGCTTGCAAAGATCTCTGGGGAACAGGCAGGGAAGAAATTAACACAAGATTCTGATAGCTGAATAACTGGTACTGAGGTATGTAAAAAGTTTAGTAACTGAAGAAAGCCATTTCCCAATACAAATCTCTGCATATGTAAGGAGGGAGAAAAAGAATTGGTAAATAATAGCAAATCAGTCTGAATGGCAAAAAGAAATCAGTGGTTCTTACAGCTCTGCACAGAGATGATGTGACCTGGTAATGTTCATGCCTATTCCTGTTTTAGCACTGGAGCGGAATCTGGTGTAAGCCTCTGTGCTACACTGTGCCTCTCACACTCAGTGATAGGTAACATCTCTGCTGGCTTTTGTGGTTTATTTCCATCAAGGTAAAAGTCTTCCTTCCAGTCTTAAAATGCCTTCTGAGTTGAATCATGGTGTCAACAGCATAGAAAGTTAAAATGCAGCTTGCTCATCTCGGGCCCAGGTACATGTGGTTTCTTAGGTAACAGTGGAAAAGGAAATGATTCCCGCTGGCTTAGATAAAATTTCTTGAAGTATATTTACACAGTTTGAAACCCAGGGAAAGTAAGTGCTTATCTTGCTAAAACTGGGGAAGCTGAAAGATTTGTGATGTGTCATTTACCACACATGAAAATTATTTTGGTGAAGAAGCTGCTGGGCAGCAGCATAGGCCCCTCAAAAGAGGCTGTGAAAGGAAAAATGCAGCCAATCACTGGTTGCCCAGAATGAGAATATTAACAGGGATACCTGAATCCAGTTTATCCTACTCCCTTCCCTCTTTCTAACTGTCTGCATGGTTCTTTTCTATTTACAGTGCTTGAAGAAGCTTCATGTTTTACCTGTCAAAGGTGTATCCAAGAGTATAGAATATGTACAAAACATTTCCTCTTACACCAAATTTATTCTATTATATTCTCAGGTTTAGGGATTTCTTACTAGATAATTTCTATACTTTTTTTTAAATTTTGGTTGGGTTTTTTTGGGGGATGGTTAGTGGGTTTTGGGTTTTGTTAGTGTGGGGGTTTTTGGTCAGAATATGACAAATCTGTTCCTGGAGTGTTAAGCAAATATTTTATCTAATGCTTTCCAGAAGTATTTGAACTTTGAAAGATGTATTCACTGCCCTTTATAAAGATGCTCAGCCAGCTTTTGTAGAACATAAAGGAAAGGAAAATTTTCATGTATGCCCTTATCTTGCTCTTATTGAGCATGACATTTTTCATGGGAGTAGCCGTTAACTATAAAAGATTTATGGGAGTATGCTGTAAACAGAGCTTTGGAGATCCCTGATTCATGTTGTTTTATTCCTATTACAAAATACCTGTTCAAACACCTCTGTATTAATGCCCATTGAATTCAATATAATTAACACTGTTGGAAAAAAAAAATCTCAGCTTTTTTTTCATTATTGCTCCTAAAATGTGTTTGTAATCTCTGTTCTGATTTTCAACCATGAATAAAAAAAATCAATATTTATTTGATTACTACATGGGCCCACAAAACAGGTTTTGAAAGACACATTGTTAACTCAGACAGCAGATCCACACAGATCTCCCTTTTGAGATTCTCTGCATATTCTGTTATCTTCAACCGGTGTCTGATGAATTGTACAAGGGATACTTCCCAAATGGGTCATTATTGTCCTTCTTTATAGAGGAGTTCTAAACTGCAGCTTTAGATGGCTATTTGGCCTTTTCTTTTCCTTTTTTGGAGCTCTCAGGATGAATTTTCTACTGCCAGCTGGGGAGATCTTTAAAACTGTCCAGAGTTATTAAGAATTGAGTCAATATAATAAACTCTAAGTTTGATTTTCACCTAGTGACAATGAAGGCATTAAACAAAGCTATTTCTCAATATCACATCCTGTCAACTTCCAGTTTCCCTCTTCAGGCCAAGACGTAGAAATATTGTTACTGGACAGAATCAATTATAAATATACACAATATTCTGCATTGCACAGAAAAGGGGAGCTGGGGTGGGAGGGAAGAAATTCTCTCTTAGTCTTTAACTGAAGTAGCTCAAACCCATCTAAAGGAAATTAAAGCACAATTAAATTAAATTAATACTGCTGGCAGCCAACAGTGAAGTGCTAATATGCAGGAAAGCACACAGATGTCAGAATTGAACTTCCTTGCTCTCAGTTCTGCATCTCAAGAATAGTTTGTAAGTAGTGGATTTTGTTGGTGGGAGAAAAGAATTTGCCTCTTGCTGTAAGGATTGTGTAGAGATTTTACATCTGAAATGGGATTCTTTGAGTTTAAAGTGCAGAGGGGACAGCAGCTTATAGGATGTGGAATAAACCTTTAAGAATAGAAGGTGTACAAATAAAGAAATCAAAAATGTTGGATGAAAGGTACCAGGTAAGAAAGAGAGAGAAAAAGGAGTGGAAGCAAAAATGAAATTGGAAACAATTGCTAATCTTGGCTAAATTGAGTGGAAACTTGAACTGGAAATTGTTAGTCTGCAGCAGATAGGAGTGAACTGGCTGAGGCTCACAGACACATGGCACTGTCAGAATGAGAGACATGCCACTCACCAGGATGCTGCTTACATCTCCGGTGAGGTTTTTCCTAAGTTTTTAGAAGCCTTCAGTTCAACATCAACAGCCACAACTAGGACATGTCAAACAGAAATTTAGGCAGAAGAAAAGTGCTGCCTGCTGTAAGGAAGCACAGCCAGGGGTGCCCTGTCCAGCACTGATCCCAGCTGGAGATGGGCACCTGTGCAGAAGGCTCAGAGCCAGGGGAGCCAGAGATGCTGCTGCAGGAGGAGCATCCCCGATCGGGATTACTGCTGTGCTTTGCTTTTGGAAGGGCTGGATCAGCCCTGGCACTGCTAAGAGCAGCATTAAAGGCTGCTCTGAGCTTTTCTATCGCTGCCTGATGACCCTGTACATTGAGGCAGAGGTTGGGATTGCAGTTTACAGCTGTGGCAATACTCTCATTGCCTTCTCCCCATCCCAGTCTGCTGCACACACCTGAGTCTGAACCAGAACTCGTGACGACTCCACAAAAACATACCCATGGAAAATATTCATTTAAATAATATGGAAAATTGCTAAATAGCTACACTTGCTGTTTTTTACATAGAAATGAAAGCTGAAAATATTTTGTTGAGTACTGAGAGCTGGTACTATATGAGCTCCTTTACTGGTTAAAACTGAATACATGAAAAATGTTTTCTTCTTACACCTGTCATTAATCTGGCTCGGTATTTTTGCAGACAACACTGAGCATCAGAGAAGCAAGATGTCTACTAGGATAATATTATAAATTCTCATCATATTTCTCCTTTGCTTTTTATTGCTTCCTTGCTTGGCTTGACACTTTCATATGAATAAAGTACAGTACCAACATCAAGTTGTCCTCACACAAGTTTACAAAGAAAAAAAAAAAAAGTCATTTGATAAACATGCTGGAAAGGTGAAAGAAAATGTTGGAAGCCAAGCTACAAATGGAAAGGATTTTACATTTTTTCCTCCCCTGTCTTGCTCTTATTCAGAAACAGATTCACTGGTCAGTTTTGTTAATAGCTCCAATAGCTGTTAATCCAGTGAAGAATTCTTGATCTATGAGATCAGTTTTCTTCCTGTGCTAAGGTAAAATGGAGAAAATATCGCAGTGCATACTAATTTTCTTTAAGTGGTGGCATGATTTCTTTCTTGTTGTTGTTCTTGCCAGCCCTGATTCTGACTCAGATCACAAGACCCAGTCATTGACTGTTCTGTCCTTGAGAGCAAATCATATACAGAGAATAAATATTAAAGAACTGACAATTATTCCAATATAAGTTAAGTTGGATTGAATTAGCTTAATTTGAAAAGGCTGTCTCAGGGAGAATCTGCAGTGAATTTGTGCCCCTTTCCCATTTCTCTGATATTTCAGTCTAGTCTTTCCTTCAATTCCCTCAGCCAGTTCTCTTACAAGCAACCCATGTGACAGAGAAACCAAGGTTACCTTATGGGCCAATATCCTGTGGAACTTTAGAACAGAATTATAAAGATTTTGAATCAGTAAATTTGCATATAAAGTAAGAGTTTGATGCAGCTCTGGTGAGGAGCCTAGGGGATAAAAATATGAATAATCCAAAGCACTAATTGAAATGTCATTTGTTTAGAATATATGGTTCAGCTTCTCCTCATCCTTTGGATGAGGAAGGTTTTATTTTTGCGTGGGTTGTTGTCATTGTGTGGGGCTCCTTTGTTTGGGTTTTTGTGTATGTGGAAACAACGTGAATAAGTTTTTGCAGAAGATGTTCAGCAAGTTCAGCACTACCTGTCAGTTTGTTCTGAAATGAATGTGAGCTACAGAATTTTCTTTGTGCTTGATGCTTCCAAGAGTTCAGAGTTTGCAACTGGTTCAATTACTAATTGATGATGCATAAAATTGTGCTATAAAACACCGTATGAATTTGCTTGGAAACGTTCAATTAGGATAAATAGTTTTTCGGAGCTTTGCTCTGTAACGAATCTCATGCTGGATCTTCTTAAATCTTAACAGATTTGAGTATGTATCTTCTCCGCTGACTAATATTGTCTGGAAAGTCACTATTTACTTTGTTATGGGGTCCCTTCAGGAGGTGTTGGGGGAACGTGAGCACCTACCAAGGCCCTGTGTGAGAGGGGAAAACACAATTGATGTCACAGGGGACCCTGAGGTGTCCCCACAACCCCAAGTGTTCTCAGCCAGGTACAGTCTCGGTACTGCAGGGCAAGATGAGCCAACACCTGATAGGCATTCAGACCTCCCTGATGCTCCACAACGCTGAGTTTTGCAGAGGTTGTGCTCATTCCTAATCTCTACAGACTCCATAACAGTCCATAATACTCCACAGTATTTTCTGTTAGTTCTGACAAGAAGCAAACCTGGGAGGAACTCTTTGCTGTGCACTGAAAGAGAATAAGCAAACCTCCAAAGAGGTTGTTTCAGTGTAAACTATAAAAAGAGAAGTCTCTAATTGAGTTTTATTTGGTTTGGAAGTCTTGCATTTGATTTTTACTCTTAATTTAATGCAACAGAATGCTGATAGAGTTCTAAACATTTTCAGTTTAAATTTACCAGTTTCTGCTGTCCTTAGTAGGCAATGGTTTAACTAGTGGGGGAAGTTTGCCAAAAACAGGAACAGGGATGATCTGATTCAGCTGAGTGGGGCACAATTGTGTTGTTGTGTGCAGAAAAGTGCTGAAAATCTTCAAGAGATTTGCACAATCTTGGAAAAAAGCATTCATTTAAAAGCTCTATTTGAAATGCTTCTGGACATAGAAATTTTGTTTTTCCTACCAACACCAGGAGTATCTCTGAAGCCAAATCCATTCTGAAAGAACTCATATGGATGACCATGGAGGTTGTGATCCCATTCAGGTTTTATGGATAAATCATTATTGCCAAAGCCCTGGAAGGGCTTCTGCAATGAAGTCCAATGTCCATAGTTTAAAAAAGAAGAAAAGCCCCTGCTGTGAAGCCCTGCAGAACTGCTTGGATGGGGAGCAAAAACAAGTTTCTTTTTGAGCAGAGGTTTTATTGACTCTTCAAGATAATAGAAAAAGAAAAAGAAAATAACATGGGAGAGCTCCTGAATATCTTTCTATAAAAAAACTGAAGGATTCTGTAATGAAAGGTGACTTTTCTTAAATTTGGTCATTTCAGTGTTGCTCTGACATTAAACATCCACAGATTTTGTTGAGTGGCAAGCACAGTTAACAACACATTTAATCAAAATCCAGAATTCTCCTGGTACAGTTGCAATATAAATGTNAAAAAAAAAAAAAAGGAAAGGGATTTAATTGTCTCTTCTTATTCAATACATAACTTGCAAATCAGTGTAGAAGGAGAGATGGATTATTAATTTTCCTGCTTGGTCTTTTCTACTTTATTGGAATATCTTGTTTAACTTCCAGAAATAGCAAATGTCTTCAAGAATAAAATACTCCTTCTGTTAACATAGGGCTCATGACAACCTGCTAACCCTGGAAATGTAAGATATGTTATCTAACAGTTGTAATTGGTGACAGAAGAATATTTCTATTCTGTTTTTTGTCATATGCCAAACACCTCTGAAAGAAAGGGGTATTTCAGTCTTCAGACCTAAAAACCTCTTATTGAAATTTCTCTTGGAACTTGTGTCAAAGTCTCTAGAATTTATATTTTATCTCTGTGGAGGCTTTTTTATTTTTTGGTGCAGATTTACTTATTGATTGATTGATTTAGGGGTGTAGGTGTGCTTTGTTTGTTTTTCCCTAGAGCAAATTAATTGCAGAGTTGTTGCCTAAATGCCTGCTCTGGCACAATTATAACAGTTAAGTTCACAATTCCCTGTGCATCTGCTGAAGTGTCTCAAACGCGATCTCTCATTTGTGGCTATGGAATGGATCCACTTCTTGTCCTGCTGACCCCTCCTCCTACCCCAGCTGTGTCTTCCTCACACTTTTCTTGTCTTTTCAATAAGAACTTTCTGGTTATTGATCAGATGTTCCTGTGTTAATCTTAATTTTTTTGTCATGGTCACTGTTTTGGTCCTTCCACTGCCTGTGTTGCCTTAGGAAATCGATTGGATGGATTTTTTTTCCTATGCATTTATTTAATAACATTAGATTTGTATGTTCTAATTGCTTTGAATCTCCTCATCAGTCATTATCATTCTGTCTTATAATTTTATTAGCATCATGCTTATTAACTTCTTTTTTGGTTTTGTTTCTCCCTGCCTTTCCTTTTTATTGCTTTCTCCCCCAGCCTTTACCACTGCACATGATTTGGTTGTTTTCAAAATTTGTCATTTCTGACGTGACTCTTCTCATCCTGCCTACTTCTGCCTCGTTTTGATGTCACAATATTGCTAAGCCATTGTTACTGATGCCCCACAGTTTACATTTTAACAGTTTTTTCAGTAGTTTGCATATGCATCAGTTCATGAGTTCTCACAAATGATCAGCAGCAAGACACACACACGTACCTCCAGAGCCCAGGAAAATATGTCAGCTGAAACATTAGCAATATGTTTAATCAGCACTGCAGCCAGGGCTCATCTGAGGAGCAGAAACTGAAGGTCTTCAAATGAGCAGTAAATTCTGCTGTGCAGAATGCTCCTGAGGAATACAAAATGCAGCAAATTAAGGGCACCAGTCTGAATTCATGGTCAGTGTTAATGAATGGACTGGGTGGTAAGTGCTTGGAAATTCCATATCCCTAAAAAAGGGGGCTCGGAATTCTCCATCTGAGCACTGTCTGGGCAGCAGTTGGTGGTTTTTCATGTGCTCTCTGTCCATTTAGTGCAGTGAATCGGCTACTCATGAGTAAAGTGAGCATGCTAGAAGAGGGGGAATAGTCCTGAATGTTAAATTCACTTTGCTTTTTCTACAAATGATCATTAAACTGGAAATAGTCGTGGTGCACTGAGACTCTCCCAAGACTAGTGGTGTTGCCATCCTATGGATGTCATGGGCAATCAGTGTGAGCACTGGGACACAAATGGTTCCTGGTAAGCTGATTCTCATGTGAACGCACATTTCCATAAACCAAAGGACTGGGGAAAAGGAAAAACAAAACCCAGAGCTAATTCTATGAACCATTTGCTAATTAAAGATCCAACTCAGGCTGCTCCACTGTCTGCTCCATCACTGTGACCTAATTTGTTCCTGAAAGGACAAACAGCTTCCTTCAGGGTGGTGTTTCTTTAGTGACAAAGGATCTCAGAATTGTATGTGTTCTTCAAAAATTAAGATAACCAACAGCTCTGGAATATTGTTGTCTGTTTTTTGTGCACCCATCTATTTTCTCCAGGAATTTTATTGGCACACAGATCGATGCAGATTCCTGAACAGATACAGAAAATAAATAAAATACGTAAAATGGTTTGCTGCAGTTTTGGGGGGAATAGTTCAGCAAACAGGTCACAATTTGGCTCCTTTCCAGTGCCAGGAGCACTTCCATTACAAGTTAATTTAGAGGCTTAGCTGCTGAAATAACATCATCATGCTGGTCTTGGGAATTTTCTTCTTCTTATTAGATGTTACTGATTTTTCAAAAAGCAAACACACGAAGCAGCCTGTCCCGAGGATTTATTGTACTTTGTCATGTGTGCTCTCCAAAACAGGGATTTCTGAAGCTTCTTTGCAAGAGCACTTTCATTTCTGCTCCTGCTGAGTCAGCAGCAGTTTAGTCTCTCCAAGACGATAGAATGACAACTAAATTTTTTATTGGCTACAGGTGTTTATTCTTATTTTACCCTAAAGCATATGAAACCCTGCTAGCAACTCAAGGTAATTAGCAGTTTTCAATACAAACACTAGTGCAAACATTTGTATGCAGTAATTAGAGCTTCTTCCCATTCTCCCCTAATAAACTAAAATGTTCCTAATTGCTGCCATTAGTACTTCCTAACTTTTTAAACCTGAGCGATGTCACTGTTAATTGTTAAAGAACAGCTACTTTTATAGATTTGTTTTGGTTATAGACTAAGAACTCTGTTTTCTTCCTGTGAACTGTATTGTTTTGGCTGCAGGAGCATGTTCCTGTGGTCTGCACAGCTCTGGGAAATCGGTCAAAGTTTCTTTCATTGCTCCTCATGGCTGGATAGCAGAGTCCTCTCTGCATTTTGCCTGAAAAGTTTTGCCCTTTCTTTCTTGAATCAAATAATCTCACAATCACCAGCATCTACAAAAATCTTTGTGTGAATTTTTTTACTGTCACACAAAAGAATCAAAGGAAAAGTAAATATGAGAAGCAGAAAGAAATTTATCACAGAAAAACAGACATCAATTACTACAGAAAAGTATTTCAAGAACCTTTTCTGAATACTAAACCTGTATTTTTTTCTTAAATATCTGGGGAAGAAAAACTGATTTAAGATAGTTTATTCTTGAGTGGTTGATACAAAGGGCAGTGAACTCATGTTTTCTGTCCTTTCCAATTAAATCTTTGGTGCAACTTTAATAATCATTCAATGTAAAACAAGAGGAGACCTATCCATACGGAATGTAAACCTTGTGCCCTGATGACACATTCTCTTTTCCATGCTATATTCCGTGGTTCAGAAAGTTGTTTTTGTTTTTTTTTTCCTGAAGACACTCAGCACAATCTTGAAATGAGCACAGCTCATCCTCGCCCTTCCCTAGGTCAGATTTTGATCATTTTGCTGTAATGGGTTCCAGGTTACCAGCACAACATTTCCTGGCTCCTGGTCATTAACAGTGCCCCAGGCAGAAGTTCAGGGATTGTCAGCAGAGACAACAGCAGCTGCACAGGGTGGGATGTGTTCAGGGCAGAGTGGGGCAAGGGCAGGGAGTGAATTTAGCTAATTTAGGTGCTGTTGAACTCCTTTAGGCCTAAACACTCTGAGTACACTAAGCCGACACCAGCCATCATGGCAGGCTGCTTAGCTGAGTCTGATAACTTCTTTCACACAAGTTTGGGTTTGTTAATAAAACAAACAATTTCATTTTATTTTAAATATTCTCTCTTAATAACCCTCTGAAAAGAGGATTTTGAGAATACTAGAGATGGTTGGTTTATTTCTGTTCCTTTGTAATGGGGTCCATTAGCCAGATCTTGACATGCTTGCTTACATATTTTTAATATTCATTTCATTTAGTGAACCAGACTGTTAAGATGTGAAAATATAGTTTCATTAAACTGAAGCGTGCATAACTTAGAGGCAAGTTACATTGATGATTTAATGAATTTGTGAATGGGAAGAGCTATAAGCTTAATGCAGGCAGATAATAATGCAACATGAAGAAAGGGTGAGAGGGTAAGAGGAGGAAGGACAGAGGTTATCTTAAACACAAACAAAAATAAACGAAACAAAAACCAAAACAAACAAACAAAAAAAACCCAACCAAACCAAAACAACACAAAAAAACCCAAAACAAACAAAAAACCACCACCACCACAACAACAAAAACCTCAAAACAATGTTTCCCAAGTTCACCAGTGCAGAAGGAAAAAACAGATATTTGAATTTCAATTGCAAGGTGGTCTTTAAGGGATATAGGTTATTTCAGAATCTGTCATGTAGCTGATCTGAGGTAGATACTGTTTTGACTTTTTTAAAGTTACAGCACTTTTGGATTTTACCAATTAATTCTAGTAACTTTGGGAAGGTTTTCAGGGAAGTTTCCCATAGCTGAGAGGTCTCTGCCTGCAGCCATCAATAGGAGCTCCACTGCTCAGAGCATTGGAGGTGCTTCCAAAAGGAAAGGGAAGGAAACTTCTCCCCATCCCCACTGGAGAGGAGAAGGCTCCGGGGAGAGCTCAGTGCAGCTTTGTGTGTGAAGGAGCTCTTCAGAGAGATGGAGAAAGGCTTTTATCAGGGACAGGAGAAGGCTTTAAACTGAAAGTGGGTGAACTCAGATTGGACAGGAAGGGGGAAATTCTTGGAATGAGGGTGGGCAGGCCCTGGCACAGGGTGCCCAGGGCAGCTGTGGCTGCCCCTGGATCCCTGGCAGTGCCCAAGGCCAAGCTGGACAGGGCTTGGGGCACCCTGGGACAGTGGAAAGTATCCCTGCCCATGGCAGGGGTGGCACTGGATGGGCTTTAAAGGTCCTCTGTGAGCCAAATCATCCCATGATCCTAAGAAAAATGCCTACTCTGATGATTAAACCAGTCTGGCATTTCTGTTCCTTGCTGAGATTCGCTGGTTTTATCCAGTATTTATTATCTTTACTTTGTGCCACACATGAAAGGGCTGTCTCCTGCCAAGGTGCTCAGGGCATCATTTCCTTCGTGTGCACCTACTCAGCTGCTGCTGTGAGCTGGAGTGACTAGAATTCCAAAAGTTACCAAAGACATCACAAGTTGCACTGAACTGCAAGAAAAGAACGACAATTCAATTTACTTAGCTTGAAATTTGATAAGAAAATGACTAGAAATAGTACAGCACTCCCCTATTTAAAATATTAGCTTAGCGACATACCTAAGGTGTAAAACCAAACAGAATTTAGTCATTCAAAAAAGCATTTAACAGGTCTAATTGGGAAGCAGTATCAAAATGGATTTTTTCCAACTTGTGAGACAGTGTTTATCACAAAGAGCAGAGGAGACAGTCAGCAGGGCATTGATTCTGTCCCACTTTAGCTGTGCCAGGATAATGACTAGTTATCGATGTTCTAATAAAAAAGTTTGAAAATAAAATGCAAGTGATTACGAAAGCTGTAAGCATTTAAAATTACGTCCTTAATGATGTAGCTACAGTTTCTGTTACTGGAATAGCTCTTGTTGATTTATATTAGTTCCTACTCAGATGGTTGTCTGGTTACAAATGATGTTTTCATCTACACAGAATTAAGGGTTTAGAAATAACTTTTCAAATTAGCCTAATTAAATGTTTATTAATTTTTTAATAACCATCACAACAACTTGGGTTTTGCCTGAGGTTTTTCATCAAAACCCTTTTAAAAAGGTTAGGAAATGCAGGAAAGGAAAGGTTAAATAATTTGTTTAAAGTCGTTGAGCACAGATCTTTAATTTGCTGGCCCATGCTTTTAGCACACAGTTATAACCCAATCCTGTAATGATAAAATTTCATTCAGCTGGAGACAGACTATAGTGTCAGAGAAAAAAAAGTTCATGTTTTATTTTTTGGGGGTAGTCATATCCATTTAACAGCTTCTCTTACTGCTGTCAGTTTAAAACGGGTGGAAAACACATGGATTGTTACACAGGAGGCTGAAATTTGCTTGTGATATTAGATTTTCTCCAGATGTTTTTTAATTCATATTTACTTCTCTTGCTTTTTTTTCCTATATTGTAGAAGTCAAGGTCTTATTGACTTTTCAAACCAACTGCTAGGTCTTCTTTCCAGTTATAATTTGTTGAGCACTTGCATTATATGCAAGTTGGACAGCAGAGATGTCTTACCTCCCATCTGTAACTGTTTTCCTGAGCAAACTTTTGTGGTGGATTTTGTTACAAACTTTTTTGGGGGAAAAAAAGGGAAAAAAAGAAAGAAAAAAAAGTCATATTCTTGTTATTTTTCTGCTGTTTCAGAGGAAGAGATCTGTGTGAGGAGAGGACAAAAAGTCCCTCAGGATCTAGAGAAAAACTGCTACTTCCTTCTTCCATGTAAAATATGCAGAAAGACCTAAGACTAAACAAAGGTTGAGATCAATCTATTGTTCTGTTTTCCATTTCAGACCAGGAAGCGATTAAATTTGGGTTCCCAGGGCTCATTTGAATATTTTATTAGTATCTTGACAATTTATTTGTATCCTGGATGAAGCAGGCAGACCATGGTTAATGGAGCCCAGTCTGGCTCTGGAGCCTTGCTGATGATTCCTCCATGACTTTATCCTAGTGTTGCTTGTTTCAATACTCCTATCTCTGTCCTTGTACATGGATTGGAAGCTGAAATAGCACTTATCTTACATGCTGTACAAAAACAACCCCAACTTTCATTTTTTGGTAGTTTCCCTAACTGCTTTTTTATTTTCCTTTTTTTTTTTTTTCAGGAGACTTTGATTCTGTCACAGACTCTGAGCTTCTATATGCTTAGAAACATCATTTTGTTCCTTGGATAATTGCTTTCTCATGCTTTTTAAACTTTTAATTTCCATCATTCTTTAATCTGCTGTCACTTTGCATATTGTCCCTTCTCCAAGTTATTTTGCCTTAAAAGACACGTCCTTTGGGACTAGTGGGCCTTACTAGGACAGGCAATTACTGCCTGGATATGGTGCTAGTTGCAGACAGATTAGTTCAGGGGTGGGTTCAGAAGCTGTGAAAACTATGCCTTAGAAAAAAAAAAGGCCTCAAAAATCAACAGCTTGAGATTTTGGGAACCTAAGAATGTTTACCTTCCCAGAGAAAAGGGTTTCTGGTATTAAACAAAATTAAACAAGCAAATAAACAAACTCATCTCAAAAAATAAACAAAACCATTAAACAGCCAATAAAATAATTTTGTTAGAAATATCACATGAAAATCCTCTTCATGTCAGACTAGAATATGTTCATAAACCTTAAAAAATAGGGAGGAAATTCTCTATCAGTGAGGCTAATTTCTCTAGCTGGGGTTACATACAGAAGCAAAAAATTTTATATAAAAGCTTTTGATACCTAAATGAAAATACACTCTCTGATATGTAGTCTTTTATAGATGGAAGTTCTTTATCTGTTGCAGCAAGGTCTGCTTGCATTTCTTCCATTAAACACCTGAATATGTCACAGGTGTTTGTGTTGTTTTTCACTGCAATTTGTCCAGACTTAATCTCCAACAGAATCCCTCACTCTGTTCCAAAGCACTCAGGCATCTGAAGATGGGTAGTTGGGAAGTGTCCTACCTTTCATGTAGGAAACCTTATTCTGCAATTATTCTTTTCAGAAAGGAGTCTGTGAGTATTTCTCTCTTGTATTAACCTCTGTTAAAATTAAAAAGAACGCTAATTATCTCCTCCTGACTTTCCTGGTTTCAAGCTGGCATGAGGGTCTGGCTTCCTGCTAACCCAGCCAGAGTTACTGTTGGCATGTTGGTGACTCCAGCTTTTATCACTGGCATAATCCTGTTCACTTGAACTGTGTGGGATCTTTTATTTCTCACCAGTTAAAGTTTTCATGTCTTAAAACACCAGCTCCTGAAATTAACAGATTTGAGGCTGAACATCAAGTGATGAATGAGCTCAGCTGTTTGTTTTCAACGTTTACTTTTTGAATTATTTCTTAATTTAAGATGGATATTTCATGACTTGAAGATTGGGCATGGCAATATTGGAAGGATAACCACTGACGCATTTTCTCACTCTGGTGAAGCTCCTCTCACCTGGTTGATGTCAGCTTTAAAGGCAAAATATTAGACAGAGTTGTCCATGTTTTTTACAACTTGGTCCATGTTTTTTATAACTTTCTTGATCCACTAATAGATACAATTTTCATTTTGTTTTAGCTTTCTATGTTAAGACTTCTGTCAATGCAAGTGATAGTTACACTTGCCTAACTGCAGTTTTGGTGATTGATTATTTAAGTCCACATAAACTGTTGTATCAAATGAAAAACTATTTTTGACATCCTTAAGGTGAGGATGGCCTTGTAGAATAGCTTCAAATGAAAAGAATCTGACCATTGAAATGCTAACAGACCCATAACTTTACTCCATTATTACCTAAATCATTTTGTAGATATTCAGCACAGTGTCTTTTTAAATCCCTTTGTGAGCTGATTTTCACAGTGCACAGGATCTTGATTAAAAGAATCAATTAAGCCTGGAAAGCTCCAATGGTATAAATATCCTTAGTAAATAAATTGTTATTGTATTAGATAAAACATGCAGATTTAAAACAGTTGATAAACCCTATCTCTAGTCTGTTGCATATTCTCTGGAAAAACTCCCAGATTCCATGGAATGAATAATGCATGACTGTCTCTTTATGTGATTGAGTTGACTGTTGGGGCGGTATCTGAATATTCTACTGTTTGATTCTGGTTTTTGCTCTGCTGAAAGCTCCCTCTCCAGTGCCTCCTGAGGCAAGGGAACCTGGCTGGATCCTCTCTCCCTCAGCAGCACACTGTCTGCACATTACACAGCATCCTTGACGAGAGCAGGATTTCATTCTGAAGATGCAGCCATCGTAAAATCAAATGGGTGGAGTGAGGAGATCAAGGTTGCTGTGGGATGTCAGTGTAGTGCTCCTCTCAGCTGCCTTGTCAAACAATGCAGAAAATCCCTTCCCTTCCCTTCCCTTCCCTTCCCTTCCCTTCCCT
>VXBR01011816.1:825245-856861 GCA_013400215.1 Cisticola juncidis | reverse complement strand
TCCCTTCCCTTCCCGCACCTTCCCTTCCCGCACCTTCCCGCACCTTCCCGCACCTTCCTGCACCTTCCCGCACCTTCCCTTCCCTCCTCTCCCCCCCTCAGCATTTTAAGGTGTTTGTGCTTCTCTTCAATCCTTGCTCCATGGACAGCTTTGTGTATTCTAATTTTCTCTAGATTCAAACTTGGACATTTAGGTTTGCAGCCTCTGCAGCATGTAAATATAAAACTGCACATTATAAAAATGCCACATATTGGCAAAAAGTACTTCTGCAGCAAATTGTACTTACATCAAGACATTCTTAGGGGTTTGCCCTGAAATCCACATTAAGAGTGTTGTTTTTTTTTTTAATTAAGAGTTAATTCTAACACTAAAATAAATGAGAATAAGGTTTAAAGGATCCATATTAAGAGGTTTGGTTTTGGTTTTGGTTGTGTGGGGGGTTTTTTTGTTGTTGTTTTTGGTAGGGGTTTGTTGTTGTTGTTGTTTTGTTTTTGTTTTTTGTATCAGGGTCGATTCGACCACTAAAATCAAAGAGAATAAGGGTTAAGGGATCATTTTGGCAGTTGTGACATTGGGTTTTTTAAATTGCTCAAAGTCATACCCAGGTATGGAGGGAGGAAGCAACTTAAAAAGGGGAAAACATGGCTGAGCAAGAATAAAAAGGAAGAATGTAAAGTGAGATGAAAAGTTTAAGGGAAAAAACATAAATCTGTAGATTCTAATGATGACGAGAGAGGGAAGTAAATCAGAAAAAATGAACTGACATTGTGAGGGTAAAATGAGTGGAAATGCATGGAGGAATATAGGGGCATGAGGGAAACATTTAAAGAGGCGGAAAAGCATAGAACATTGCAAATCTAGGAGATATTAATTCCAAGAAGATGGGATAAAATTGCTTCTGGCAGAAATGTGAGGAGACTAACACAAAACTAAAGCTAGCAAAATACTGGAAAAAATAATATTCAGGTTTCTAAACAAATGTTCTTGGTTTCACTCCCATTCCCCTGTTGTTTCTTTCTACAAACTGTCAAAAACCACTGAGCTGAACCAGGGTGAGTGTCCAGAGAGGAGGAATGCAATGATGTGTGAGGGGTGTGTGCAATTCCTGAGTATTTGCTGCACAGAAAGGATGGACAAGGCAGGCAGTGCATGACTTATTTTGTAACCTGTTTGTGTAACACCAATGGAAGTCTGTATATTACATTTCATAGGCTTGAGGAAAATCCAGTTTTTCTTTAAAATATTTGAAATGTACCAAATGAAATAAAAAAATTCCGAGAATTTACGGTAACTGTATAATCGTAAGTATGTCCTTACTGCAGCATAGCATAGACATACCTCCAGTATTTCCCACTTATGCCGTATCTTTTATTCACTGTGGTCTAAGCCTGAAAGCCACAAATAAAATTATAGAGGATGAAGATGCCAGAAACAAGACTTGGAAGGTCAGAAAGGAGAAAGCCTGAACAAACAAAAAGCCCCCATCCCCTTCACCACATTCACGTCAGTCATTAACTTCTGGGAGGAACTACAAAAAAGCCAGCCTGGCTGTTCCCAGGGCAGAAGTTACTCATGAGCATATGAGTTTTACCAGGGCAGGCCCTGAATGAACAAGACAGTGCCTGTGAAAGGCAGTGCAGGAGGAAGGTCAATGAGAAGCACCCAAAAGATGCTCATGAAGATGGAAATTGAGGTCACCTCGGCCAGAGGAGGAGGGTCAGACTGGCTCCCAAAGGCAGCAGGAAGGTCAGCATGGAAGCCAGGAGCAGATCCTGCCCAGGCAGGGCTGCTGACCAGCAGGGTCTGCCTCAAAGCCAGACTGATGGATGCTGACCAGAGTGAACATAGGAGCTGGGAGTGATGATTTAAGTTTTAGCTTTCATATTTTCCAGATTCTGTACTGCACTGATATTTGATTCTGAACTTCATATAAAGTGTTAACAAATTCTCCTCACAGCTCAGTCAGACTAAACAATCCTTTTCCAGCCCAAGAACCAAGGGCACCATTGCACCTTCAGGCCCCAAAAGTGCAAACGAGCAAATTGTGGAGAGCAGTCTGGGAGGACGGCACTGCATAACCTGAAGCTGTAATTGGGCAATTAACCCCAACGTGAAAATGGACAAAAACTTATAAAAGTGTGAAAACTCATGACCCCTGGTCCATCTTGGGTGTAGCCCTGGCCAGGCTCTTGTTCTTCCCAAGGTGCATCTGTTGAAGGTCTTTTAATAAATCCCTACTTTATTCCTTTAACACTGACCAGCCTCTGTTCCAGGCAGCCTCTCAAGGCATCAGGAGCACAAGACAGATTCTGTGTCAGGGGCTGTGCACTTCCAGGCACATACTCACAGACAGCAAAGCAATAAGAACAAACTTTTCTTCTCACAGAAAGTGTCAGGGGGGTTGTGTTTGGTTGGTCTTGTTTGTTTGGGGTAGGTTTTTTTTGTTTTTTTTTTCTTTGTTTGATTGTTGTTTTTTATGTGCATCAAAAGGGAAAAAAATGGTGCTTTAAGGCTATTCTCACTTAATAGAAACTCTGGTAGGATTTCCCAACTTATTCTTGCCTTACAGAATTCTGAAGTTAGAATAGCATCCTGCCACATCAATGTTTACATCCCAATGATAAAGATGCTTTGAATATTCAATTAGTAGTGTGTATGTTCAGCATTTGCAGCCCCTGCACCACAATGTATCCTGGAAATGAATTTATTTGTTTTTCTCCCAAGCCCTTTTACTTGTTGTGGCAAACTGACAGAGAACCTGGATGATTCAGTCATATTCACTGCCTTTCTCACTTATGCTACTTCGTTAAATGTTTTTATTATTATTATTTTTGTGGGGTTTCAGTTCTGTATCTTTAGGATGGCATGGATCATCAGATGGTGTGCAGCTGCTGCACACCATCTCTCTTCTCTTTGAGTAAAGCACTAAAATTTCTGTTAGCACAGTTCTTGAGTTTCTCTTGAACACAGAAGCCTCAGTGGGTCAAGAGGCTGTCTCGTGAAAAAGACAAGCAACATCAGCTGTTCTACAGCAGTTCCATTCTCTGCCTCTCTGCTGGAATTGATAGAAACTCTTGGAAGCTGTAAGGGTACAGAGGTTTTGCTGGTTATTCCTCAGATTTGTCTGCAAGGAAACCCATTCCCTGCCCCTCCTCTTACCATAAAAAGTTGGGATGTGAGCACTGACAGCCTGGTAAATGCTGGGACAGCTTGTCAGGAAAAGGAAGTGTTGTGGAAGAAACGAGGCACAAATAATGCACAGCAGGTCACTCGGTGCAAACAAATGGCAGAGATGGAGAAAACACTCACACATGAGGCTTGTGCTGCCTTGCCGTGCTGGTGCTGCTGGTAATGGGAAATAAACAGCTCAGGACTCCTGTCTTTGCTTCTGAGGGTGGCCAGCTACTGTTAAAATATTTAAATATTAAAATATTCAAACATTTAAATAAGATGAGCCCTGCTGTAAATGTTACCCTCTGAACTGAGTGTGTTCAGTTTAGCTGTGTGAGGGAGTGGCCTCCATTAAGCCTGGGATTGTGTCATAATCAGAGGTTGTGCAGACCCTGTTGTGAATTGCTTTGCAGTAAAATATGATTTTTTCCTCAACTTCGTCTCTTTTTCCAAACTTTATTACTTTTAAGGGTTATGTTTTAGTTTTAATTGATGCACATTCCCCACACTGCCTTGAATTTATCCCTTTTGTGCCCTCTAAGACCGCAAATTTTGCACACAGAACAAAACATTCACCTACCTCAGGATGTTTCTGAAAAGAAATGTCAAATGTCAGCAAAATCCTGAAAAGTACATGTGTTTCTTAGATTACTGTTTCCAAGTGTTTTTAGGGTGATTTCTTCCTTCATACTCTGCCCATCCTTCCTTTTCCTGGGGGACTGGCTCTCAAGTTCCCAAAGTAGGACATGATCCTACAGAATATCCCAGTTCCACCAGTGCTTGGGACCAGCTCCTTTCCATGGTGAGGGGAGATCTGACACCCAGCCCAGGTGGTGCTCCAGCTTTAACCTCATTCCATGAAAATGCTCCTCTGGAGGGAAGAATAAGTAAGCATTTTCTGAAAGACTATCTGATGGAAACAGAGCTCTGTTTCTGGAGGGCATGCGGTGAGATGTTTTTTCTACTGAAATGCAACATTTTTGCGTCCTGTTTATATCACTTAACTTAGCCAACATCAAAAACAATTACAGCAATTACAAAAGACCTTGACTTTTTCCTTGGGGAAATGCTGTGCTAGAAAACTGGTTATGTCTTGGGGTTTGCTTCTGTCTCTCTCTTAAAGCTAATATTTAGCATTTATCCTAGAGGAAAAAACTGACAAAAGTGATGGGTATCTCCCCAAAGCCTGTATTTACTGTATCAACTGAATTTAGATTTTATTATTTCATTTTGCTGAAGTCTTTTATGGGATCACTCACTTTAAAAACCTGGTTCTGGTTTGTCACACATGGAACTAAAAGGAGAATTCCAAAAAGGCACAGAAAGAGGTCTCCCACAAGAAGGCATCCTCTTGCCACTCCAAGAGCCATTCTCTTGTGAGAAAAGCCATTCTCTTGCCAGAAGGGCCAAAGTGCTCACTGATTGTTTGGACAAGAACTATAGCTGTCAGTCATTGTTTGTCAAAATTCCTCCTTTCTGTGAAGGGGCCACGGGTTCCTGGTGACTGCCTGGGAGTGGAACCTCATCTGCAGCATGCAAATAATGAGATAATGAGATTCACTAGACTTCCCCTGAATTGGGGTTGCTGTGCATGATTACAGGGGAGTTTTCGTTACCTTCCTAGGAATTCTGAAGCTGCAGATTTGCATGTTAATAGTAATGCTTCTTTTTTTATGTGCCTTTCTAAGTGAGTTCCATGTTTAAAATTGTGAAAGAGAAGCTACCATCTTTCAGCATCTCACATTGTCTCAGTGACTTCAGAGAAAATACAGTTTACTTCACAGTTAGAAAGATTTTTTTTTTCTCTTAAGTTTTTATTTTTTCTCTTAAGTTTTTATTTTTTCTCTTAAGTTAACGTCTCTCAAAAGGCTGTGTTGAGATCAGGAAAGTGAGCCAGAATCCTGCCAGCCAAATCTGTCCTTGGTTAGACTTCTAGATCTGCACCAGGAACTACAAGTTGCACTGATTTCGCTTGACAATTTGATTTTTGCCTAACAACTCTGTTAGTGTGTTATCCAGATCAGAGTCTGTCTTTAACTCTGAGCTTTATTGGTTCTAAGAGGCCAGGAGTGGGGAAGGGACAGGGAATGGGTTAGGAAAATCTCAAGGACAACATTCTTGTTTTGTATAAATGGCTGTGAATTGGAATGTTCAGGGGGAGGAAATGGAGAGGCAAAGATTTCTTATACTGATTTTTAAACCTGAACAACTTCTCTTGAGCTCTGAGAGTGCAAGAGATTACAGAACTGATCTGACACCTTAAGCCAAATTTTGGCGCCTTTTCAGGTCTTTGTTAGTGCTCTTGAGGGAACTGTGCTGTGGAAAGAGATCTGAGTATTACACATGCATGAAATTAGACTTCATATACATAGGAAGATACACTTACCTTATAAGTGAAGTGATACAACAGGTCTGTAATAATATTTTTTTCTAATAATAAGCCAGAATCTGAGGTGGGTGCTTCTGTTATGAAGTTGAAATCCAAATAAATAAAGTAACCTATGCCGTAAGTGTACAACTACAGAAGATTTGAGCATTGATTAAAACTGCACCAGTTACAGAAGCTTCTGGTAACATTAATGATTTCTGGCGAACATATTTTGTACAGAATTAATGAGTGTCTAGGGTTATGGGTTTCTTCATTTTGGTTTGGGTCATTAACATACTCATTAACACTTAAAAACAGCTCTTAGCTGCCAGATTTATTTTTTTTAACCTGGAAATCTTCCTTTGCTGGGAGTCCCACGCACTAAATGTTCTGGTGTGTGCCCAGAGTGCCTGGTGAGGTGTTGGGCAGTATAATTGGTTTTCAACTTGTGCTATTTCGCTTTAAACTTCAAACAATATTTAGGCTGGAAAATATTTTGGTTTTGTTTCCTGCAGTGAAAGCTTATATTGCGTTTTAATGGTCATGGTAAGATGAATATTTAAGGCAGTTATGAGACTTCCTATATTGCTCTGAGAACAGACTTGGATTTTCAAAATTAATAGAGCTGCTTAATAATTTTTTCAATTTGTCTAATTTTTTTTTAAATGATTTTTTTTACTCTTTTCTGTTCAGGTTTTTCCTGAAAAAACTATTGATGGGGTTAATGATTCCTCTCAAGAAATAAAAAATGCAACAAGGACTTTGTTCCTTGGGAGAGAGTAAAAGGACATCCAGTGTCATTAGAGATCTAAACCATAAGATGGAATTCCCCATTTCTTTGTGGGGATGTGACTAACTCCACCAAACATGCATGTCCTGGGGAGCTGGGCCTTCATCCTTTCTGTATCAGGAAATTTGGGATAGATCTCCCCTTATTCAGAATTGTACTTTGCTGCACTGCTGGTTCTGCATGTTCTCACATTGTCTGTGGATATTTAATCTTTCTGCAAATAGAAGAGGTTATGCTGCTGTGATGATGTGGTGTTTATGTGTATAACAAAAAAAAAACCCCAAAACCTGCAGTGGGAGCTGGGTTGATTTTGTGGCCTGCACAGGGTGCTGGAAAGAAGAATTAGAGTCAGACTTTGTTCTTTCAGAGGAAACAAGGTCCAAATTCAGCCTTCTCCCAGCTGGGATGAGCTGAGTGCTTTGCAGGGAGCAGCTCTGCAATGGGCAGGAAATCTGAATAGATCTGGGTGCTGCTGGTGTAGAAAATCCCGAATGTTCCATTCAGATCAAAGTTAATCCTGTTTGATGTGAGATAGACCCTTTAAAATCCCCAGAGGACAAGACCCAGAACACTGCCTGTACACAAAAAGGACCCAGTCTAACTCATTATTTTATATATTTGCAGCCCAACATAGTTTTTCAGGCACAAAGGACAATTTTTTTGGTAAGTTTATCAGCAAACTGTGCATCATTTTGTGGTTTGGAGTTGGAAACTATTTCAGTTATCATTTATATCCTTTTCTCCTTCCAAAAATAATCACAATACTGCTAAGTTTACTATAGATTTTTTTCCTCTGATATACTGTATGACTCACATTACAGCAAGCTTGAGTGATCACAGATTATTGATTTTCAGTTGCTGATAAAAAATTTCATAATAACAGTATTATCTCTGATATATGATTTTGGAGTGCATTGTCAAGGGAACAGTCTTCAGCAACATCTTCTGTGTGCTCTTGTGCTCATGTGCTGCCCATGGAAAAGACTGATTTTCTGGAATTAAGAGCTGTAATTCGTTTAAGCTTACTGACAGAAGCAACCTCTTTTAGATTAATTAATTTAATTTATTTCTGGGATGTTTTCTTTACTAATTTTCCTAAATGCTGCTTTATTTGTTACTGAAGAAATATAATTGTTAACCATCCTCCAAACATATAACAAACATTCTTTTCCACATATCCCTGAAGCTTCCATGCTGAGCAGGAGAAAATATGCTCCTAAAAATTCAAGGACAGAATAGATTAATTAAACAGGATAGGGAAGTAAAATAAATGCAACCACATCTGTTTCTACCAGAAAACAAACAGATTATTTAAGAATTTTACCACAGTCACAGAAGAAAAGGACAAGAAAGAGGGCAGTCGTGCTTAGAAAGTTGCCTATTTCCATGATCTTGATTCACTGCCATATTCAAACAGGCATTTAATTCCCTATTTTCAGCTTCACTTGGGTCATTCCTCATGTTTTGAGCTTGTTGAGTTTTTGGAAACAGCTTGTTAACCTCTGAGTACTGTTTCTGTAGATCCTGGAATGAGAAGCAATAGGATAGGACAGGACATTTAGTTCAAAGCCCTTATTTATGGGTGTATCTGTGAATTCCTGCTGGAAACCTTCTCCTATAGCTGTGTGCAGCACACACACACCCAGAGAAGCTCTGCACAATTTGTATTTTCTTACCCCATTACTGCCATCCTAAAACAGTTGTTCATCAGTTCTAGTGTTGGTTAAATGATGAAAATGCAAGTGAGGTTTCATCAACGAATTTTTCTATCTGGGCTTGCTAAGTTTGTTTTTATTCATCTGGTGGCATCTTTTTCAGGACCTGAATTTTAATATACTGCTTTTACTATATTAATTTTCTCCTTTTAGAACCTCTGGAAAGCGCTGCAAAAAGCATGCATGACCAAAAAAAAAAAAAAAAGTGTTCACAAGCAGAATAAAATCATGCCTGAATTCATGTCATATTGCCATTTCTTGGGTGGTTGTGATTGTGTCTTAGTTTTCCATACAGATTAAAATTTTAGCTAATCCAAACAAATGCCTCTGATGGTTGTTGGATTGTTGAGCACATTCTCTGCTGCTTTGCTCCTCACCATGACCCCTGTAGCTGCAGCTATTTAGAATTTATGAGGTGTTCGTGGTAGAATCAAACACCAAGAATGTAGATCCCACTGCTGTGCTGCATAAATGGAGAGCTCTTCCTTGTGCATGCAGTGCCTTGTATTGCTGTAATGCCTGAATTTTACAGATTGTTACAAATTTCACTTCCAACATTACCAAAAAAAAAAAAAATTTCAACATTACCAAAAGAAATTCTCAGAGTTGGGAAGGCCTGGATTCACTGACTGCTCAGCCCTGGAACTCAGGTGGTTGGAGTGCCACCTTGCTTTTTAAAGGCAAGGCTAAATGGTCTTTTATAGATTCTTGCTGCACCTGAGTTATTGCCATTATTTTTGTGATATCTGTGCACAAAAATTTCAGTGGAAGAGATGCGAGTTCATCAGAATTACCACGGCAGAACACATGGCTTCAGCCGTAAAAGTTCAGTCAAATGCTGCCTTTTGCTCCCAAAAAAAGCTTTGTGTTTGCACAGCAGTCGCTTTCTTTTGTTACAAGAGCTCTGTCAGTCCCTGAGAATGACACTTGATTTGTCCTGCTGGCTTGTCACATCCTCTGGCAGTTGTGGTTTCTGAGAGCACAGCACACTCAGAACGAGATAAGCAGTACATACAGAACAATTTAAACTGGATATAAAGAACAATATAAATTGCACATCTAGAACAATATAAACAGCGCATACAGAATACATATATACTGCACATACAGAACAATACGAACAGTACACACAGAACAATACAAACAGCACACACAGAACAAAGTAAACAGTACATATAGAACAATATAAACTGCACACACAGAATATAAACTGCACATACAGAATATGAACTGCACACACAGAACAATATAAACAGCACACACAGATCAATATAAACAGCCCAAACAGAACAACATGAACTGTAAGTATAGAACAATGTAAACAGCACATACAGAACAATATAAACTGCTCATGGAGTCACAGGCACATTGTGTGACCCTTCTGCGACATTTCTGCTAATTATGTGATCCATGGTGGATAAATGGGGGAAATGAGCATGTAGAAATGTACCCTTGTGTGCTACTTTTGATGTCTTGTACCAGAAATATTAAATACCCCATTTTTAGCAGTTCTGTGTAAACGAAGTAGAGTCAGTTCGAGATAGGAACAGTGAACCAGAAGCTGCAGGTTATATGTTGATTTTTTTTTCTTTTTCCAAGTGACTTTAGGAAAACTCTCCTACTTTGTAATTAATTGGCCGACGAGGGAAATCTGCCATAGGAATAAATGCAGTCCAAGTAGTCTTTCCTACTAGATAGTATTTGTTGGGAAACCTTTTTTCAGAGACTATTAAAACATGCATGAACAACTACCAATTACTTAGTCCAGAGAGAGCTTTGTAGAAAAAATAAAAAAAGGGAAATTATCATACAATGGTAGTAAAAACAGTGAATATGTCACCTAGGGCATGAACGTGTGTGCTTCTAATAACGTCAGGCTGTGGGCTCTCTGCCTAATTAAATTCATCAACGTGCTTCAATATCAGTTTAAATAGTTGATTCCAAATTGAGAGAAACTAAACTTTATTTGCACGAAATGCAGAGTTTCAAGTCTCAAAGTGATGCTGGATATTTATCCAGAATGTTTTTTTCCATTCCTGTGAAGTCTCTCTCTCTGTGATTTATAAGAAAAAAATAATGTTACAAATAAAGAATCAGCTTTTCAGAAAGATGTGTTGTTACCTTTTGTTGTAAAAGAGCGAGCGTCTGGTGGATAACCACTGCATGCATCCATAATTCCTGGCTGCTGGGAGTTGGTTGTGCTCCAGGACAGAGCAGGGATGTTGGGATGGGTTCTGTGGCATTGCTGGTGGGGTTCTCGTCACTGCCATTTACCACAGAACAGGCTGCCAGGGCAAACAGTGGCTGGTGGGAGGGAGACAAAAGATGCTGAAATAAAGAACTCGATGATTTTACCTTGGGTGGGTGAAAAAGTGAAGCTGCTCTCCCTTGCAGCCAGAAATGAAGACTGAAACAAATGAGGGAAATAAGGGGTTCATTTTAAGATATGTAAGAGAATAAATACACCTCCTTCTCTTTTTTTCCTTCCCTTTCTCCCCCCTACCTACTGATGTATAATTCTTTCTTCCTGGAATTTGTCTTTTCACATCTGAAATGGCAGTGGTTGAGCTGTACATCAGGCTGCATCTCTCTGTGTGTTTGCTGGTGTTGATTGACTGTTCAGGGAAAAGGGACTTGCAGGGGAATGGAATGACAGTGCTGGTGTCTAATGGTGTGGATTCTAGATGAAAGTGGGAAAATACACTGGTGTTTCACAGCAGAGGTGATAAAAGGAATATAAATTGTGGCTAAAGGATAAAATGTATACCAGCTTGTAATTAAAGATATATGCAGTGAATATCCTTCAAGCAGCGTTCCCCCAGAGACATCTTTCCTTTACATTAATATGTTCTGATGGCCCTAGATCTTCTTCTCTTTCATCCTTACCAGTGAAAAGTGGTGTGTGTGTTTTGGGGCTTTGTCCCTACCCTCTGCCACAAAGAAGAAGATCCTTCAGGAGCCAAAATCTGTGACAGAATTCATTGCTTCTCCTGTGCTCTAGAAACATGCTGCAGAAAAGTCCATACTGAACTGAAGATGAGCAATGCGGAGTTGCCTCATTCCAGTTTTCTGCCACAACCTCTCTTTTCTTCAAATCAGTTCTGGTTTTATGACCCCACACTAGGCAGAGCATTTTACCCTGAAATAAACAGGAATAATTTGAGGGCTATTTCTCTGTTTAGCTTGAAGGGGCTAAAGGGGAAGGGGAGAGCCTGGGCTGAGATACCGTGAACAGCCAAGCAAGGAGGTGTTATTTGCTCCTAGCTGGGATGAGCTTTCAGCTTCTGTGCTCCTTCTGCTCTGCAGCACCTTGTCCAGAGATGGAGCTTCTGCTGGGATCTGCATTTCTGCATTCTGTGAGGCAGGGAACAGGAGGATACAGAAGCAGTGAATGTATCCTTAGAGCTGGGGAAGGCTGCAAAGTGAACAAAAAAAACCAGGTGGGAATAGTTTAGGGTTTGTGGCAGCAGTTTGGTAGGAACATGAGGTTAGGATCACAAAATCCAGAGTGCAGTGGTGCTCTGGAGGAGACTGTGAAGGTTTTAAAGTTGCTGTTTTTAGTGATCTCCTGTGTAGTCTCCTCCAAATCTGTTTCTTCACATTTGCTGATGAATGGAAGCTCTTGTTCCTGACTTGAAAGTCTTACATTGCTTTTCCACAATATTGAGACAGAAGCTGTGCATGAAATATGGTTTTTCAATGCCATCACTATACAGTGTTTTCTGAGGGAAAATAAAACAAAACAAACTCCAAAACACAGCTGGACCCAGAAATCTCTCTCAAACTGCATGAAAATCTCATGGTTCTATGCGGACATTTTATCACAAAGCATAAGCACATGTTGGGTTCATTGGCAAGTTTGTCTTGACCAGGAAACGCAAGTGAACATGAACTTTGTTTCCATAAAAACTTAGGCAATTTATCCTTCCTTTTATTGAGGTAATGTCTAATTTGTGAAGCTGCATGGGCTAGGTGTGAAATCAGATGATCTTCAGTAGTTCCAGTTTCATTACACTGCAGTTAATGCCAAAGACATCCTGTGAAAAGAAATTGCTGAATTTCACACAGCACACGTACATAAGAAAAAGAGAAAAAAAAAACCTTGACAGCCAGTAGAGAAAAATCTGTGTTTTCCTTGTTCTAGTGGCAATAGAATAAAGGATTTCTTTTCAAAGTAGTATTATGTGGATATTAAATAAACCCAAGCATTTAATTCTATATTCTAAAGTAGCTTAGTCTCTTGCCTGTAAGATTCTGCCAATAAATTCAAACTGGATCAGATACAGCTTGCCGAATATTTCAACCATTTTGCTCTCATTACAAAGGCTGATGCAGTATTTCTGAGACTCCATTTTTTTGCATTAATTAATTTTTCTTTTCAATTGCAGCATGCTTGAGTTTATACTGAGTTTTAGCCTGAATATAAACATATTTCCTAAAAATAGATTTCAGAGAACAAGATTAATGTTTGCCATAGTGTGCAGAGTTATTAGAAGTTAATGTTTAAAAATAAGGCTATGTCATGGTGGTTATTTCGGGATTCTGTTCTCTTTTGTCAATCTGCTTTCCTTGAAGTTATGTAAGGCAGCTGGACTTGAAGAAAGAAGATTAAGGAGTCCTAGGAAATCCATGTTCTGTCTATGAGTCTTCTCCTCTGGATGGGCAGTATTGATTTCATGTGGGCATAGACAAATGGGAGGTTCAGGCTGCTTGTAAATGGACAGAGCAGGGTCAGTGCAGCAGGCACAGAGCTTATGGAAGTGTAATTCACTTGATCCATGCATGGCAGGCAATGATGTGGTCCTTGGACTACCCTGGGATGTTGGCTGGTTCCTGCCTGTGCTTTCTGCATTCGCAGTTTTGTTTGGTGATTACCCTGTAATTTTGTTCATAAGTGTTTATGCAGCATCACATCCATGAATCCCTGCTTCAAGATGTGTGAGGAGCCTTTGGGAGCCTCCAGCTCAGGGATGTGTGAGGAGTGGGGACCTTGGTGTTGTTCCACGGTAGTGCTGTGATCTGCTGGCCTTCTGATACCTGGCAGACACACACAGAATTCAAAACCACCATGCTTGCCCTTTCTCTGCTGTAGATTTGGTATTCAGAGGTCATTCCAGCTGTGAAGTGTTGGGTTTTTTTTTACATTTGGTGGAAATCCTTAAGGCTGCACTATCCTTCGGGATACTTACTCATGGACAGCTGGTTACTTGGGCAGGTCTTATTTCTAACCTGTGTTTTTGTAAATAATTTCCTGTTAAAGCCAGGTTGGAACTAAGCATGTAAAAGGTGGAGTTTGTGGATTTGTGTAGTGTTTTTACTCCTGTTGTAGGTGAATTTTGCACCCTTATGTCAGAATTGTCATATTCTGTTCCTTTTTGACCCATGCGCAATGTCACCACTCTGCCGAAGATCCCTGAGAGTGTCCCAGAGCAGTCACAGCAAGTGAAGGATCACCTGGCTGCTACTGAGAACAAAACATAGTACAGCTGAGAAACTCACACTGCCTTTGCTGTGCTTCACAGCAAACCTTAAATCAAATTCCTGAAGGGACTGGAAACACAAACTGTGTCCCTTGTCAAGCCCTCCTCTCCAGAAAGGATATCCAATAACTGCACAAGAGCATGTGCAGAATTGCTGCAAGCCTTCTGGGGCTGCTCGACCAGAGCAGAGCTACTAGTGCTCAAGCACTTTGTTTTCCAGATTGTAAAGCTGCCCCTTTAACTTCAATTTGAAGGACAGGGCTAAACAAGGCAGCTGAAAGATCTGCCAGGGTATTCATGTAGTGCACGCGTGAGTTCTGGGCATACAAGGAAGGTCTGGGTGAAAAGTCTAAGCAGAAACAAAAGATCGGGATTGTTTACTACAGACAACTATTTACACTGCTGCTAATCCATCTGGGCTAAGCTTTTACAAGGCAGAGGTTACACAGAAAAAAAAACAAGCAATCTTTTGCCCTCCCAAAGTAAATAAAAACAGCATTTTTAAAAGAAGAACCAAGATGATAAGCTTATCAGTTAGAATATTTAAGCTTTATTTGTTCCCTTGTTCATTCTGTGTGGGTAGAAGAGAGATTGAAATTTTCCTCTGTAAACTTTCAAGTCCAACTTTTTAAATTATTTTGAATTTAGATTTTCTTAAAGGAGAGAGGAGGATATTTAGGCAATTTCCCTACACTATCTCTATTCAATTAAGGATTAGCAGTAAAAAACATTAGGTTCACACCTTTTCTTTGCTTTTCCTGTCACCTCCTTAAGAGTTGTACTGAAGTGCACCTTGAAACATGCTTTATGGCATTAAGATTTGTAGGAATTCAGGGATCCTGAGATACCCTTGATTTAGATGATGATGATGATGGTGGTGAGACAGATGTGTTTAAACAATCTGGAAAAGAAAAAAAATAAAATGCCAGAGCACAGAAAAACACTACTGGATGTATTAGGATGTGTTAAGTGCCAGTGAAGGGAATCGAATGAGAACAGGAAATAAACAGACTCCCTTGTAGTTCTTCTTTTACTGAATTATTATAAATACACTCTGTCAGGTGTGAAATCAGCATTTCTGTTGGAGAAGTAAATAAGGTTGCAGAAAAACACTTATGTGTAAAAGCATCTATGTAGCCTAGGGCTGTTGGAAAAAATGTGAGCCAACTCCACTTCATAAAGCCATTTAGTTACAAACAGATTCAGAGAATTTAGGAATGTTTTTCTTACTGTTTTCTGGAGTGGTTTTTGGTAGGTATTGGTTTGTTTGTTTGGGGATTTTTTAAAGTTTTAATTGTTCAATTTCTATTGAATTTGAAATAACTGGTTGAAAACACTGAAAACTCTCCGGAGATGACAAGTATTTTAAAGAGCTAGTAGAATATGGGACTTGACATTCCTATGTCGTTTACTTATTTTCTAGAATTTCTCTGAACGTGAAGACTATTTTTTTCTCTTTCTTTTAAAGAGAGTTAAAGGAGAAAAGAGTATATTTTTGAAGGGAGAATGCATAAAGAAACCTGACTTGTAGCATGGCTCTTGTCTAGTGAGGTGGAGGAGTTTGTCCTAATGATTCCTTTCAGAAGAAATGTGCTCTCATTTTGCTGAGGAGATGTTGATGCTCTCACTGGGCATTCTTATCTCGAGTTTTCTGGGGTTTGGTGTAGAATGTTGCAGTTGGAATGTCCATATAGCCAGCACACGAGGAGGAGGACGATTGATTTCCCATCAGATTTTTTATGGGAGTGAAGTGACTTGGTCCCCTGGAGCTGTTCTGTGAAGTTTCTTCTGAGCAAAGGGGAGCTGCTTTCCACCCCATTGTTCAGGGGCTGATAAGCCCCTGCCCCGAGCTATTGATTGTTCCTGGTCAGTTCGGGGTTTGTTAGTCTCATTAAAAGGCATTCTTTCCCTCACAAAACCACTTTTACCCCCTTTGATCAGAACACTGCTATGTCTTGGCCCAGTTTCAGCATACGCCTACGTATCTGCTGCTGAACATTTCAGTCTCCTCCTGTCTCTTTAAACTCATCTCTTCAAAGTGCACCAAGGAGAACAGTTTTTAACATCAATAGTGAGGAGCAGCTAAGCAGCAGATATAACCACACAAATATCTTGTATTGGGTATAAATAAAATTTTAATCGTTAAGGCAAAAAGCTCTTTTCATGTGAAAGAAGCTTGAAGAGTTGTGCTATTTTTTAAAATTTCCTCAGTTTAATATCCTATTTATAAAATCTTTTATGCATCTGAAATGACCCTTGGTAAGAGAATCTCACAGTATATCAGTTCAAGCTTTGGTTAATTGTTCCCCATGCAGGGGGTTTAGATCTTAGTGTGATTCTGATTCTGATTCTAATTGTTCATTAAGAACACATGAGTAACATAATTTTTTTCACTTTGAAGTTCAGTGTTTATAACCCTTTTGGAAGCAAGATTCTGTTGATAACTAATGGAATCAGGATGATGATTTTTATTTGTGGCATCTGTAAGATTTGTAGTAAGGAATAAAATTGTTGTGGACTCCTGTTGCTGAAGCTGTATTTTCACATTTCATTCAAAACTTATGTGCAATTGAGAACTAGAAGCAACAGACAAATAGGGAAATAGAGAACTTAATTTCAAACCTTGAACTTTCATGCAGGTCTCAGTGCATCTTTTAACTTTGGACACTGGAAAACGTTTTCTTCAGTTCTTCCTTCACATGTCCACTTCTGAACTTGTGAGAAGTCCAGCAGAAATTCCTCTGTGCAGTGAATCACTGCTCTGGTACCTCAGAGCGGGGCAGTTGAAGTGATGCAAACATTACATCATCTAATATTCTGGTTGTTTAGGGCGGGAGTTACATGTTTCTTTTAAGTGAAATTTCAATCAATGTTTTTCCTCTGAACTCAAAACTTCCCAGCATTTCCTGCTCAAAATATTCAGCTGCACACAGCTGCTAACACTGATTAATGATATGAAACCTATTAGTGGGGCTTCAGCCTCAGTCTTGGTTTTCAGACATTTTTGCTGCATGTTTGTGGAAATCAAGGAGGTGACTCTCTTCACTACTGTATATAACTTGTTCAGGGAATTAAATTATTTCTTTTTAATCTTGGGCCAATTGTGTGGTAGATGTCTGAAGGTACAGATGGGAAATGTAGAAATGGTGGCAAGTCACTGCTACTTAATGTCTCTGAGTCAACAATGTGGATGAAATATAGCAAGTTTTCCACAAGAAAAGCCAGTCTGCACCAAACAATGCCATGTGCAGTGACAAGGACTGTGATTCCTCTGGGTATCCTGCCTAAATTCCAAGCACAGTGGCCACTTACACATGTCCTAGAAGGAGCAAGCATCAGGGAATTAGTCCAGGAATATTGACCCATAATTGATAAAGTCAGACCTCTTCATCAAGTACTTTGAAACTGCCATAAAAATCCAAGCAAAATCTATTATTTACCTCTTTCCAAATTATATAAAGTTATTAGTGTGGTGTCTTAAGGGTGGAGGAATTTAATAAAGACCCAAAAGTGTCTCTCACTGAACTGGGTGCCTGCATTCTCAAACCGGAGCAGAGGGAATGCCACAAATCCCTTGGGAACACACCTCAGGGCGGGAAGGATTTTCATCTTGTTGAGATGGGTTTGTAAGGATGTCTTGCAAACAGATGTGTGCTGAGCGAGCCGTGCTCTCAGCACAGTGAGAACAACACACCCGAGAGCAGGGCATGTTCAGAGTGGCAAGAGATTCATTTGTGTCAAATATCATTGGGGTGGGGTGATGGTCACTGTGAAAGCCAGCTGCACTCAGAAATAAACAGGAGGTTACATTTGGCACAAAACAGCAGGATGGAGTTTCTGCAGAGAAGAGCTACACAGGAACATTAGGACTTAAATGAAAAGCATCACGGAATTTTCAAAGCTAACAAGTTGTGTAATGAGGAATGTGTATGCTCTTTGTGAATTGTTATCTCTTAGTTCTAGGGTACTGTAAATAATGTTAATATGAATAGCGTAGATAATATTTTACTGGTTGCTAAGGGAACCAGACTCACTGGATTTCTTTTTTGTTGTTACAGTGAAAATTGGTGTGGATTTTAGGATGGCCTGGACAACGGAGCATGCAGCTTTCACACCACTTTTTCTCTGCATATCATCCAGAGAGCTTGTTAGAAAAGTGATTTATTATTTGGGCCTCTAGATACAGGCAAATCTTGAACTTTTGGGTCTTTATTAAATTCCACCACCCTTAAGACACTACACTAATAACTTTATATAATTTGGAAAGAGGTAAATAATAGATTTTGCTTGGATTTTTATGGCAGTTTCAAAGTACTTGATGAAGAGATCTGACTTCATCAATTATGGGTCAGTATTCCTGGACTAATTCCCTGATGCTTGCTCCTTCTAGGACATGTGTAAGTGGCCACTGTGCTTGGAATTTAGGCAGGATACCCAGAGGAATCACAGTCCTTGTCACTGCACATGGCATTGTTTGGTGCAGACTGGCTTTTCTTGTGGAAAACTTGCCATGCTTCATCCATACAAACATTTGTCATGGCTTCTGTGTGCTTCTAAGAAGAAACAGTATGCTGGCAAATAATTACTTATTTCAGACAAATTTCCACAAAGGCAACTGCTCTAAGCATCTGTGTTGCTTTTGCCTGGAGTGTAGCTGTGTATTAGTGAGGAACCAGAAGCCTCTCCCATCAAACTGGCTTTTGATGGCACTTCTCTTTCAGTCTCCTGCTTGAAATTGGTTTCTTTTTAGTGTTGGGAGTTGGTCTTCTGTTGCTGCAAAAAAAAGAAAATCTCTCTCTAGCAGGAGAGAGATTTCCTGTCTCCTTACAGCTGGTGCTGTGCCATACAGAGGATTCTGTGAACAGACTGTTCCTTGATGCTGTAACTTGGCCCAGTTTCTCACAAGAGAAATAAAATTGTCTGTGGCTTGATGTGGTGAATCTTGAAATTTGACACAGAGCAAAAATATTGTGTAGTTGCCATGTGCAGTTAAGGAAACTCCATGCCCATCATGCAAGAATCCCAGGTCCTCTTGGTTCTTCAGTTCCTGCATTTTCTTTCCTATATGCACAGCAGCAGCACAGCTGTTCAACCTCCCTCTGGCCCAGAAGGAATCACCTGCATAGGAATTACTGACAGAGAGATGAGCTCTTTTTTAGAAAAAACAAAACAAAACAAAACAAAACAAAACAAAACAAAACAAACAAACAAAAAAACAAAAAAACCCACAGACCAGCACTATCACCAGAGGCAGGGATTTACTGGAGGACCTTGGTTATGCGGCTGCTGCCTTTGAATGTGCAGGGTGGTTGGTTCAGCTACACAATATATTATGGATGGCTTCATTACATTGGAAGTACATCTCCAATATACAATTCACTTTGGGAAGTAGCTTTTTATTAAAGGATTCAAGGGTTGGCATTGTGAAGTACTAAAATTTTATTATTTGGATTCTGAGAGGTCTGGGGATGTTTACCAGCCAGATCATGAATTCCAACCAGACATTTGTCTGCACAAGATTTCTTCTGGTGTTCTCAGTGAAATGCAGAGTAGGATTTGGCCTGTCAGCTCAGTTCCTGACACACAGATGCCCAAATTACAGAAGCCAGCAGCTTTCTTAATATCAATTGGATGTCTCGTTAGTGTTCATAGCTGCTGGGTATGGAAAATCACTCTGTGAAGACTACATTTCATTTAGAACTAATCATTAATTTTCAGAGAGAAACAAATGTTCTTCTGGCTAATGTTCATTACTTCAGTTTTAGGTTCTCTCACTCTAGATCTTGATTTCTGTTTCTTTGGGTAAATTTTTAGTTTTGGGCTCTAAGAAATGAGAGCTGTTTGCTGAAAACATGTTCTCAGGTTTCTCTGGAGTTAGGCTGAGACTGGAGGCACCTCTGCTTTCTCCTGAACTCTCTTCTTCCACCTGCAGATCCAGGACATGTGGGTAGGGAGGGTACCATGTGCAAGGTCATTTGCCATAGGAGTTTTCAGGATAGAATAAACCTTTTAAAACAAATCCACATTTGTTTAAATATGTAAAGCACATTACTGCAAGCTTTCCATTATCAAAAGGACAACAAGGTTGCTCTTTTGTGGGGTTTCCTTGCTGGTAATCTTCAATCCTTTTATGTAACCTGTGCAGAACCAGAGCAAACCCAGCAAGAGAAGCCCTGCAGGTGTTCAGGTGTTCAAACAATGCTCACAGTCACACACACACAAACCTTAATGGAGGCTTCCACCTCAGTGGAGAAATGTAACTCTGCTGCCTTGTAGCAGAAATATCATCAGAGTTATTTTAGAATTGGGTATTTGGATTTCTGGACCTATGTTCTTGGGTGTTTGGGGTACATCCACCGGTGTGAATTTGTTTTCTTCTCTTCAAGATTCAAGGAATATATGGAAGAAGCAGTAGGTAGAAACAAGAATATGGTTTCTTGATCATCATTGAACTTAGGGAGAAAATTCATTGTGTTTAGGCAGGTTAATGGAGGGGAAATAATATTTTACAAGGCTGTTTTTCCTCTTTCCTTTCTCGTTCCAGTATTTTCTCCTCAAACCTGTTCTTGCCTTTACCATCTTTTTGCATGTGTAAGTGTAGGGAAATGAAATACCCTTCATGATCTATATAAAAAAATCTACTTTATAGATCCATTTGTTCACACTCATCTTCCATTCACACAACTCCCAGCCTCAGAATATCAGTGGGCTCTTCTACAGTTTAGCCACATTCCTGTACTCTTTTTACTCATTCTTTTTTTCCCCAATCCCTCATTTTATTTCATTCTGTATTCTCTCTGAACACAACTTTGGGAGCTAATGAATTAATATTTGAGCTGTTTGGCAGTCTGTTCTACTGCAGCCCTTCTATCTCCATCCCTACAATACCCTGGAACACTTTATGTGTGGAATAAACAGCCTTTGCAGTCCATGACTTCAAAGCCTGAGTGCTCTGCTACTTTACTGAAGGCAGTAAATTTTAAGATAGATTGTAATCCCGTTGGCTTTTAGAATGCCTAACAACTTTTAGAAACTACAAATCATTACATAAATGGAATAGAACAGCAGTGTTCTGAACGTGGACATTTTATTGTGCAACCATTTCATTGTGCAAGGAATTTATATGTCTGTGTAATTCTGCTATAAATACACACCTGACAAATATTCTTTAACCTAATGTGGTACACAGAACTTTACCATATTAATTCCTTTCACCCTTACAATAATCATGTTTTAATATGAGCTGATTGAGGTTGCACTGACTGCAGCAAAAGATTCACTGGATTCTCTAAAAGCCTCTCATAGCAGCCTGTACCAGACTATATATTAAAAGTAAAGAAAGATTTTGTGTAGGACTAAATCTAGAATGCCAATAAGAGCTTGAAAGGCAGCAATAAGATTGCATCTTGGTTCAGAGGCTTGCTTGGTACTGATGGAAATTTGTAAATTTGTCACACAGGGGATCCAGTATGCTCCTAATCAGGTAAACGCTTTGTAATCCAGATAGAACCTGGATTTCAGCTGAGTCTGGCCAAGATGCATCATGTACAGAGGTTGTTGCTTGCCTACAGCAGACTTGAGTCTTCCTCGAGTCTGTCTGTGGTGTGGAAGTTCAGGTAAATTTCAAAGATTGAGTCACTGTTCACAGGGACCTGGTCTGGCTGAAGTGTCCAGGCTCCACAAGGGAAAGGTGGATCACAGCTTCTAAGTTATTATTTCACTCACACTTTTGTGTTCTTGGAATAATCCCTGAGCAGACTGTGGTAAAATAAACCCACATGAGATGCCAGGGGAATACTCTGACCTGAGACTCAGAACCACTCTGCTGTATTCTAGTTTTCTGGCTAGGTTCACAGATTACCAGGAATCAGATATTTGTGTTTTACTGTGGGAAATTCTTACCTGTGCTGAGCTATAATGAAATTAAGAGGCTGAAATGCAAACTGTGCTTTCTAAGAGAGTGTGTGTGGTTTCTGTGTGGTGTCACATTTCAGAACATGGGACCAGTCATTTGTGTACAGCCAGCTATAAATTGAAATAGATGTAAATATCATTTATAATTGTGTTTATTCAATGTGTGCATTTCTGTCCAGTGCCAAAAGTCATTTAAAGACACAAAGCTTATGTGCAGGACAGTCAGAAAAGAAACTAGTATAATATTCCCAAGATAAGTGGAAAAGGACATAGTAGGTGAGCAGTTCCTATTTTACCATTTTCTTCAGTGAATAAAATATACAAATCTTGAAATTCTGAGGCCACTAATACATGGTTCTTCTGCTGATTTGAAGAATTACCTTGGATACTTTTTTTTAAATGTGTGTGTCTGGGAACAATTTCACTGGCATTTTTTCAGCATTATCAGCAGTTGTAGTCTCTGCAGTGTGACAAGGTGCGTGGCAGCTCCTGTCAGATGCTTCCTGAACATAAAATGTCACTCTTTATCAATCCCTAATAATCCAAATTGGCTCTCCATCTTGGCAGCCTAGCATTCTCTTCACACAATGCTGAGCTCTGAAAAACTCACAAACTTTTGCAAACCTTTGTTGCCACCTTCACTGCTTGAAGTTAATGTAAATTAAATACTGGTTTTAGTCCTTTAGGCTGATCTTGCAATCACAGTTATGTATTTTTATTTTATATATTTGAGCATAAGCATGTTAAACTGTCTCTCTTGTGTGCTAAAAAATATGTGTTTATTTCCAAGTTACGATTCTTTGTTGTTGCTGCTGAAATAACAGGTTGGGTCATACTGAAAGTTCTACCTCTGGGAATTGCTGAAGTGTTCCTGGGAGGTCACAGTTCAAGTCCTTTCTGCAGTACTCACACACAGGTATTTCTGCCCATTCTGGCCAGGAATTTAAAAAGCCTGGAGCTTTTCTATACATTTTTCTGCTCAGCTTTACAGATGGTCTCTGGGTTATGCTGAAGGACAGAGAAGTAGCAGAATGGGGATCTGAAACTGCACTGGTTCTGCTGATCAGTGGAAAAATTCAGGTTTTGCTCTTTCTCATGCCTTCCATGCCTCCATAAGGGAAAAGTGCCTCTTCTATTCCCCATCCATCACACAATTATTCAAACTGTTGGAGCAGGTAGTTCTCCTGCTCCTATTTGTACTGCTGATTTAGCTTGTTACCCAGCTCCTCCATGCCTGGCAGCTCTCCCTTGGAAAATGCGTATTTTAAGACTGCTTACATGAATAAACTGCCTTTAAAATTTAGGACTGGGTGATAGTACTATGAAAAGCCAACTGGGTACAAACACTGCATAACAAATCTCTAGTAAGAAGCAGCAGATTATTTGGAAGAGATTATGCAAGTGCCAATTATGTACGAGTAAAAAAAAATTGTCCCTAAATGTTCCTGCAGATTTGGGGTAAAACTCCGACCTCCAGAGTGCATCACAGAAGAGTCAGAAGCATATGTTTTTGAAGAATATTAAATTCTTGGAAGAACTGAGTGCAGCTTGGGATGGGGAGGGGGCTTTGGTTTTAAATTAATTCCAGTCTCTCAAAAGACACGACAATAGAGAGAAAAAAAGGCATTTTCTTGTGTTGGGATGAAATGTCATGTGTCTTAATTTGCACTTGTTACCTCTCATTCTCAGTCAGAGAGACCATGAGTTATGAGACTTTTAGGAACTGATGCTTGTTTTAAACCAGGTATGTCTCTGTCAGGATTTTATTCAAAGCTTTTAGGAAAAATCATCCTGTTTTAAGAACAGAAGAACAAAAATTCAAGGTAGAAATCTTCTAATTCATTCTTATTGTAAGACTTGGTTTTGTAAGTTTGCGCCCAACTTCTCTGTGTTTAATAGGAGAATAATAAACTTCTTCCTTATTCTGTGGGAATCGTCTGTCTATTCATAGGAGAAAGGTCCTGAACCATTAAAAATTTCGGGTTTTTTGTGAAACGCTGATGCCTTTGGGCACATTTCCCACTTCTAGACAATGCACAAATTGATGCTTAAAATAAACATTTCAAACAGCCACTGACTGTGTTTTTCTGAAAACTCTGTTTTCTTAGCAGATTAATTGACTTGACAAAAAACATCTCCGGAAGCACCAGACCTTAATGCTTCCAGTAAATATCTTTAGCCCTCCTTTCAGTGGGAGCTCTGTTCTGGCCGGAAGATTTTGTAACAATGAGGTGATAACGAGTCGCTACAGATAAGATGTGCTTTTGCTTTGTGCAAGGAACTTCAGCTTTACTCAGCTCTGAGGGGGCATGGATTTGTCTTCCAGACTTGTGGTGTTCCTGAGACACCTTTGTTACCTCCTCTGAAGTGCTAAAATTTTTCTAGTGCGTACATTAACCTAGAAGAGCTTTATTTTTTTCTCTTTTAAGACACAGAGAATGTTAATAGTGTGAGTATCATCTAAATTAGATCTGTATGACTGTGTAAACGTTAACTGCATTAAATGTGCTACCAGGGTATAAACACCTCACTTAAATCAATAAATTGAAATTATAGAGGCCAGTAGATCTCATGTCTTCTTCTGACCCTAAGAAAGCCCCCATACATTCTCATCTCCTACCAGAACAAAAGAAAAATCAGCTAAGCAAATACAAAATGTGTTATGTTCCTTTTTGCCTGCTCAACAGTGTATAAAAATGATAACATAAGTGTATTTCTTGCATTCTTCATCTAGATTTAAAGGGTATATTTCACTTTAAATGATGTCTGGCTCATCTAGTCTATCACATATGAGTAATTATTTTTTACTTTGTAGAGCATATGTTTCTCCTGTCTGCAAAAAGTTCTGTGGATTTTGATTCCTTCCCATTTTCCCAGCTTTGAGCTGCCCCCAATTATAAGAAAGCAGAGGTCATACAAAGTGACTTTTTAGAGTTTGTTTGTTGTAGTAGCTCTGAGGCTCACACTTTCACTGCCTGCTTCTCAGTTTTCACAGTTTACCTGAGAGATTCAGGATTTCTCAGACATGGAAATGTCAGTGACAGTTTGGCTCAGTGTCAGTGTTGCGGATTCTAAACTGGAGCTGTCAAACAAACTATAGTGCAAAAGGAAATGGAATTATTATTCCTCCACTTAAGATGGCAGATCATAGATATTTGCCTGTGTCTGGAACTCTTTGTGTCAAAATACGTGCTTCATCCACATATAAATATTTCACACACAAGTACTTGAACGCTCTTGTAAAACTGCACTTGACCTAAATTCTTGCCAAGGGAACTGGCCCCACAGAGCTCCTAACCCAGCTCAATGCAAGATGGAAATGAAGCCTCTGCAGAGAGTGCCACTGCTCCGTGTCAGTGCCACTTGAGGAATATCCGAGGATTCTCAGAGACCACACAGGGAGGCAGACTTGGGAAGAAGCTCCCACACACACACAGATTCAGGAGAACAGTGCAGAGCCCCAAGTGCAGGGTGAGAGGTCAATTCTTACCTTCCCATTTCCTGAATTTGGGGTGGTTTTTTTTGGTGGAAAGCAGCACTGGATGGGCTGTTTTATTTCCTTCATGAGCTGGAACAGCTGCTGAGAGCTGAGGGCAAGCACAGGGGCTTACCTACCTGGCCACTGGTTCCTCTCCCAGCAGCAGCATTGCCAGGGATTGTCCCACCCGCCTCAACTTCTGCATTATCTGATTATCCCAGCATCATTTATCACACAGGTGCTCTCCTGGGACTGCACCTTCCACAGACTACCCCCTTCCAAACCTCAGCATCACCAGGGCTGTGGGGGACATCCCCAGGGGGCCCAGGCAGAGCCCAGCTCTTTTGGAAGGAATCTCTGGAATAACTCAGCCACCTAATAAGCAAGATGTTAATCCATTTAGCAAAAGTGTTCTTGCCATGCCTCCCCAAATACACTTTCATTGTCATTTCCTTCCTCAGTAGAATACAAAATGATTGACAAGAAACAAGGTTTGGGAGAAGAAGGAATGCTCAGGAATTTGGTCTGGTACCTGGACTGGCTTTTCAGGTTCTGAAATCCCAGGGTCTGCTCCAACTGCTCCTGTCTCTGTCCCCATTTCTGTGCACACTCTCCCTCTTCGTGTGTGTTTCAAAAGCCTTGCACATTTCCTCTCTTTATTACAGTAATTCCTGAGGGCAACAGTTGTTCTGCTGCCCATTGAACCCAATCACTCTCACACTCCTGGTGGTCACCAGAACATGGTATTGAGGACAGGTGATGAGAGTCTGAAACACTGAGAGGGGCATGGAACAGGTGACGGTGGCACCTCTTCTCAGCACATTTTCATCCCACAGCTGAGTTTTGAAAATACTGTTTTTAGCACAGTTTCTTCTGTGAGGAGACACTTGCTCTCAAACATCTTGGAGTGCTTGGCGGGTGGATGATTACAAAATTGATTTGTGCCTAATGGACTTGGGCTTCCTGCAGTTTTTCTGTTCGTCTCCTCCACTTCAGCACCACGTTCCTTATTTTCAGAGCTCTCCTGAAGTGTTAACAAGCTCATCCATTTCCTCCCACCTCCAACTGCCCCTTCTTCCACAGCCTTCCCAAACCCTTCCCATGTTCTAGCTGAAAAAAATAGGTAACAAGCACCATAATTAATTCTGCTTAATTATTTATTGAAGAGAGAACTATGGAGCTGACCCAGAAGCCTTTGCTGTAGGAAGATGCACTAATTTTGATATTATATCTCTATCACTCTGCTAATTCCCTGTACCCTGAACCCACCCAGCCCCACCCCTCCCAATTCAGTGGTCTGTGAAGCTGCTGTGTTTTTGTCATAGTGGTTGTAATTGGTCCATCAGCTCCAAAGTTATCGGGTATGACTGACATCCAGCAAACTGCTGGGTGCTTTAAGTGCCAATTTGCACTTCACAGTGACATTGTGTCAGCTGTCTTTCCTGAGAAAGGGAGGCAAAAATATTTAAAATGCCCTTCTAACAGCAGCTACAGACAGCTTCTGGTGAATAGTTGGAGGTATTTTTGCCGTGTCTCTATAAATCTTTGCTCTGTTAGGCTGCAGGTCTGCCACGGACAGCGGGGCATGGGGAGGGGGACACTTGTGATGTTATTATCTCATTAACAGTTCACCCCGGGCATGGTTTGAGCGCAGTTATTCTGTGAATGGAACGAGAGGATGGAGAGAGCAGCTGAAATTATCACTCTCCTGAAATGTGACAGATGCAAAAGTAAAAATGGGCTTCTGCCGAGCTTTGGAAGCTCTGTGCTAAAGAACAAAAGCTGCTTTTATTTAAGTGCTTATGTTTTTGCAACCTCAGTCCATATATATAGTGCTGGCTTTTACATTTAATCTTCTTTCTGAACTCTTGGTTGACTCCTGAAGGAGCCAGAGCCAATATAGTGTACAGTGCCACAAAAATCAGTCTTGATCTGAAAGCTCAATTATGGATTTGTCGGGATAGATAGCCAGAGGGTTTACTGTGTCCACTGCCTTAGCAAAACAATTCCTGTTAATTTCTGTTGGCCTTTAATGTGCAGGAAGCCACACATTTTGCACACGTAATAATTGAATAATTATTTGATAATAACAACATAAAATAAGTCACATTTTTCAACTCCCCTGCCAGTCTTTGTTAGAGAATTTCTTGCTAAAACTTAAGGTGAAGTCCAGCTGCTGATGCTCCATGTATTCGTGTTTCCCTTTGCCTGTCTTACTCTTGTGCTGGCAGGCTGGCATATTCTTGCCACATTCCATATTCAGCTTCCAGGTATCTCCTTCCAAATACAGTGGATGGGGCTGCTTTAGCTGTCTATAGAGTTCTCCACCTGTTTTGTGAGTCTCCCTTTCAGAAAAGAAATGGCAGAGATAAGTGGGTGTGGGTGGGTGTCAAAAAACCCAAGAAACCCTCATGAGATTTTAATTGGAATGTCCAATCTTTGCACACATTTAGATTCTATCACTCTGGGTTATTACACAATTTCTGCTGCCTTTAGTTCCTTTAGAGAAATTCACTTTCCTAGCTTCTGTAGAAATATGTTGAGGAAACAGGAGTTATTGCTTTTTTAAAAATTTCTTGTTGACTGTCTTTTTCCTTCTGCTCTTTCCCGTTTATCCATTTCCACACACTGCAGGAAAAGCACTCTAAACAAATTGATAATTCCAGCTAATCTGAAACAAAGTATTTGGAAGATAGAAATGGTGAGACTGAGAAAAGTACTCAAAATTGTGAGCTTGTAAATATTTTAAAGTGATCTTATGCAAAATTCATCCAAAACTTGATTATTATTCTTCTTTTCCATATTATTTTATATCTTCCTAAATCACTACCCTTCTTTCCCTTCCCTTGCCAAAAAAAAAAAAATTAAAAAGTAAATTAAGTACTGTATTTTTGCAGTTACAATTTTGAAAATACAGGATAGTATTTCCAGTCTTAGAGCCGTGTCACTTTTCAGTCACAGTTTCACACTTTGACATTCCTTTTCATGTTGAAATAATCGCAGCAATAAATGATTTCATTTAGATGTCTCTTGCTGGATCTGCATATGAAATAGGTTTTAAATGACAGGAAACTCTGCTCCAATGAAGGCGTAGGATTGCACATTGCCACTCCTGGAGCAGCTCTCCACATCCAGCCCTGTGCATTTATTTGCACGGGCATATCTGGGAGGGCAATGTTGGTGTGAGAACTGCTGAACCCACCCCCCTGAGGGCCATTTATATCCTGGAGTTCATGAAGGAGCTCTGATTACCTGCTTAAAATAAAAGATTCCTAAAATGGCAGGAAACTCCTTTTCACCAGCCAGGTGAAATTTCAACAACATAATTGAAATTTTAAAAAAACCACATGCCTTATTGTCATTTGAGGTCCAAGAGATTTGTGGATATGATTGTGATCCCTTTTGAAAAGTGATGGGTCTGCTAAAGTACCTGCAAGCTCAGGATCATGAAGTACTTGCTCTGTTGAGCAGTATATAATCTAAGTATGCATTCTAAGCCCATTTCCATTAAAAAAAGGTTAATTAAGTTAATATTCTGTTATTTGCATGGCATTGCAACATTATCCAAATTTATTATTCCTTTTTGTCACAAAGAGTGTGAGGCTGTTTCTCAGATGAAGTCTATTCTGTGGTCACCACTGTCTCCATCTACAGAAAGAGGAGACATTTCACATTAATGTCAGTGTCACAACTTGGTGTCCATACTGGTTTCCAAATATATTGGTTTCCATGGTAAATAATTGTTTAACCAAGAAAGGGGAGGAGGAGAAGCAGCAGGTTTTGGTAATGCAACTGAAAATAAGATCAGGTCATAGGAGTGATTATAAAACCTGTGGAACTTTATTGTGTTCTTTTAAGACATGCAAAGAGGATGTATGATACATAGAATTTTGCTTAAGTGCATGTGCTCAATAACCTGTTATCAGCTCTGTGTTGCTGTTTTCTCCACTTGTTAGGGGTTAGATTTGTTTCTTTTTCACTTACAGAATTTTTTCCCATAAATTGCTAGGAAAACGACAGTGCTTAACCAGAACAAGGAAAGTGGTCAAAGGAGATGGCAGCACAAGGCTACACCTATTGGTTTTGGGTCTTCAGGAGCTTCTCTCAGAGAGGGAAGATAACGCGAGCTTTGGGAAAGGTAAAAGCCAGAGCTGGGGGATGGGAACTCACTCTTGCTCTCAGCGCTGAAGAGGATGGTCAGGCTGCCCCTGGCTGCAGGAAGAGTTCACGGCCATCACTCTGCCTCATCCTGGGAAATCTACGGTCATCTGCTCGTGTACCCAGGAATCCTGAGCTCGTTTTCTCCAGCCTCCCCCCCACCACTGCTTCTTCCCCAGCCCTGCCGGGACACCCCTGCTGCTCCAGCAACCAGCGCAAAGTTCCTCATCTCACCCACCAGCCCAGGACTTTCCTCCCTTCCAGCTCAGCCTCTCGAAGCCCTGCAGGGGCACCGAGATCAAACTGCCCTGGGCTTTTGTGAAAGAAAGGTTCTTGGTTCTGTTTACTATTAATGCTGTAGTTGTTGTTCATTTGTTTTGTCATCTATACTAGTAAAGAACTGTTATTCCTATCCCCACCTCTGCCTGAAAGCCCCTTTAATTTTCTAAATTATAATAATTTGGAGGGAGGGGATTTGAATTCTCCATCTCTAGGGAGGTCCTGCCGCCTTCCCAGCAGATACCTGTCTTTCAAACCAAGACACCACTCTGTTAAAAACTCTCCTATTTCAAAGTCTGTGTTCTCCCAGTGTGTCCATGGTCGTTCTCTGCTGGGAGACTGGATATCTCCCCTCCTCTTCATGCCCACCCTGCTGTGTTCCATGGGAGGCGACATGGCTGCCCACCACTCCTGTTATGTACAGCCTTTGTGTGATGCTGTTTGTGCTGATTCCTTCTCTCTGTGAATCTTCACAGCTGCTTTCTGTCCTTGGGCCACTTTTACATTCGTATCTCAGTTTCCCCACCAGTGCCCTGGGTAATTTCCACTGCCACTTGTTTGTAATTCCTCCAAGCCCCAGAGCAGAAGTTGTGTTTTGTTTCTGAGGTGGTTGCAGGTGTCCAGGGTCCACCCCCTGGTGACCCCACTGAGCAGCCACTGTCAGAATCCTTTTTAATCACCTTTGCAGCCGAAAGCTTTGTGCCAGAGGCTCCCTTTGTGAGACGCCGGGCGGCTGTGATGGTGTAGGCTCGGTGGTCTGTGGGGGAATGTCAGCTTCAAAGTGCTGCTGAGTTTTGGGCAGGATTTATCTGCTGCAGAGCAGTGGCCGTGGTCTGTGCGTCACAGTGAGAGCACAGGCACAGAGTCCTGCTTCTCTGTCGCTCCTGTTCTCTGAGGTCTCCAGGTGCCATGCGGAGTTCTCTCTCTGCCATCTCTTTGAGAGGAGAATTGGAAACACTGGACAAAGAAAGAGGGAGCAAACATGTATTGTGTCTTGTTTGCATGCAGAACTTTGAAGTTCTGTGGCTTTGGGCTGCCAGAGGGCAAGGTTGGATGGGATTTGGGCAGGAATTGTTCCCTGGGAGGGTGGGCAGGCCCTGGCACAGAGTGCCCAGAAAAGCTGTGGCTGCCCCTGGATCCCTGGCAGTGTCCAAGGCCAGGCTGGACACTGGGGCTTGGAGCAGCCTGAGGTAGTGGAAGGTGTCCCTGCCATGGCAGGGTGGCACTGGGTGATCTTCAAGCTCCTTTCTAAACCAACCCAACCTATTCCATGGTTCTGGATTCCATGGAATGAGCACACCCATAAGAGAATTTACACCCAGCCTGTACCTGCTGGGACAGAAGCTGGGTTAGTGCCCTAAGTGCTGCTGGTTTTAGGTGCATGCAGTTGTTTTTCAACCAGAATACTGTTCTCTATTATTCATTAAAAACTGACTGAATTTACTTCTGATCTGTTGCCTGCAGTGTATAAATATTCTCCATATGGGTTTTTTACCCATTTTTTAAAAAATATGATGTGTAACAAAAATTATATGAAGACTTCAGTACATCAAAAGATGTCAATATACGAACCAGGTGCATTCTATAGTACAATAAAAATAGATAAAATTCTCTATAGATCAAAGAAATGTCATAAGCCATTGCCACATTTCAGAAGTAAACATTATTTAAAAATTTATTAAAATACATCAAAATTATTTCAAGGCATAATTTGGAAGAGAACTTGATATAATTTGCATTTGATTTTTATGGAATTTTAAGAAAAAAGGCAATTTTTCTTGAGAGAGTCCGTTATTTCTAGAAACATGGCTTCTGTATGACAGAAAAATCTACTGCAGCCATAAAGTTAAGGGAAACAAAAAATGTAGGGAACCAAAATTGCTTTAACAACTTCTGCTTGGTTACCTTGTCTTTTTTTTTCCTTTCTTTTCCATGTTCTTTCTCCTTTTTTGTGAAAAAGTGCTTGAAATTTAAATATTTGCTTTATAAATCAGGTTGTGAAAAACAGTAGAGCCTGAAATTTATGGGTGGTTTAAAAGTCCTTTTTCTCCCATTATTTTTATTTATATGCACCTACATATATTCCAAACTCTTAATTGCTGAAGTGTTGCTAAGTAAGCAAATCGTGGTTGATTTAATGGTCTCCATATGATATTTTCCATCTTCTGTTTCCCATGGTCATTAAGTGGGGAAAGGATTTCATGAGCAGTTGGTGACAGCCTTGCTGCTGAATGTGTGTGACACAGGAGCAGGGCACAGGCTG
>VXBR01011816.1:677805-825075 GCA_013400215.1 Cisticola juncidis | reverse complement strand
ATATATATATATGTATGTATATATATATAGCAAGATAACCAGTTTTATTCTACATTATTTGGCATGTTCTCCATTTCTCTTTGGAGCAATACAGCAGAAAAAGTTTGTTAATTTTGAGTGTTTTAAAAATACCTTAGTATCATTTTTTGATATTTATTTTGATGCTTACAGTATTATTTTGGTTTTGTTTTGACTCTTCTGCTGGGGCAGGTATTGTCTGATTTTCAGTACTGCATCTGGTGTTGCTTATGAATCTGTAAAGTGCCCAGCAGAGTCCACCTCCCCTGGAGAGAAGGGTTCTGGGGTGTGCAACCACTTTTGGCTGAAGTTTAGCCATGACAATTATGTGTTTTTAGAGGCCTGAGGTTTTATCAGCTCCTTTATTTACACCAGAATAATCCCAGGTGATTCATGGGGCCATTGTGTGTTCTGTTCCTGGTGCACCTCGTGCCCAAACCCAAACTTTTGGTCAGTTCCTGGCTTTTTTTTTTTTTTTTGGCCATTAAATTGTGCTTCAAAGTCCCTTGCTCCCCACTGATGAGAAGTGTAAGAGTGTTGCTTCACGCTTGCATAACCTTTGTCATCAAAGCACTTTACTGGCTTTTATTCCATCACTTTATCCAGCTCTGATGTTTGCCTTCTCCCTTTCTCTGCAGTGAAAGTANGTTTAAAAGTCCTTTTTCTCCCATTATTTTTATTTATATGCACCTACATATATTCCAAACTCTTAATTGCTGAAGTGTTGCTAAGTAAGCAAATCGTGGTTGATTTAATGGTCTCCATATGATATTTTCCATCTTCTGTTTCCCATGGTCATTAAGTGGGGAAAGGATTTCATGAGCAGTTGGTGACAGCCTTGCTGCTGAATGTGTGTGACACAGGAGCAGGGCACAGGCTGTCCCACAGGGCATGGAGATGGTGAGACCTCTCCATGAGGTGATGCCTGGTATCACATCCCAGAAAAAACAGACCTGAATATTCTTGGTTTTAACAAGAAACAGGGCTTTGTTCTCCAGTATTATATATATATATATATANTATTGTCTGATTTTCAGTACTGCATCTGGTGTTGCTTATGAATCTGTAAAGTGCCCAGCAGAGTCCACCTCCCCTGGAGAGAAGGGTTCTGGGGTGTGCAACCACTTTTGGCTGAAGTTTAGCCATGACAATTATGTGTTTTTAGAGGCCTGAGGTTTTATCAGCTCCTTTATTTACACCAGAATAATCCCAGGTGATTCATGGGGCCATTGTGTGTTCTGTTCCTGGTGCCCCTCGGGCCCAAACCCAAACTTTTGGTCAGTTCCTGGCTTTTTTTTTTTTTTTTGGCCATTAAATTGTGCTTCAAAGTCCCTTGCTCCCCACTGATGAGAAGTGTAAGAGTGTTGCTTCACGCTTGCATAACCTTTGTCATCAAAGCACTTTACTGGCTTTTATTCCATCACTTTATCCAGCTCTGATGTTTGCCTTCTCCCTTTCTCTGCAGTGAAAGTAGAGCTCATAGCTAATGTCCCTTAAATCCCAGAGGAACACAACAACTGAGGATAAAAAAGAATATTCTTATGTTTTTTAACTTCCTGACCCAACATTTCTCTGAGAACAGAGAGGCAAAAGAAGATATCAGTGTTGGCAGAGTTGTGATCACCTGTGGTTACAGGGCAAGGAGGCAGAAAAGCTGTTTTTGTGGTGGAGGCTGCTGACCATGGCTTTAGTAGCTGGAGGAATCATAGCTAGAGGTTTAAATAAGCCTTTGTTTTTTTTAGAAGAAGTCAATGGCTGTTAAGGGCGTTGAAATTGAAAATTGACTAAGCCATTGACTTCTAGAGAAGAAAGGCATCATGAAAAATTCTCTGAATAGCAGGAAGATTCCAGTTTTACAACCAGAGGAAAATAACTGCCAAATGAAACTGCTTATTCCCTCCTTTTGGAGATTTGAAAGTCTTCCTGGAGGGTCTCCTTCCTGTCAAATTTGCAGCTCCTTTTGACAGCCTGCTCAGTGCTTTTGAGGAACCCTTGCAGAAATATATTGGCAGTGAAATAGTTGAGACTTGTGGAAACAATTGAATCTTTCAGTATTGTACTGTTGTTTCATGGGATTAATGGTTTATGCAAAACGAGCATACCAAAAAATCCCCACCTTTCCTAAGGTACAATCCTAGAGGAGGCTCAACCCCAGTAATCCTTGGTCCTTCTAGACAATTATCCAAAATTATGACTGTATTGGGATTAAAAATAGTACAGGAAAAAGCTCCAGACCAGCTCAGGAGTGCTTAGGACAACCTTGCATTCCAACAATTCTGTAAAGGAGACTGGGAACCATTCTCAGAGGAGGAGAACCCAACTCTGCATCCTCTGGAGAGGGACAGTGAGTGAGGCTGGGGTTGTTTGACTTCCCAGTGAGTTTGTGGAAGAACAGCCCTCCCCCAGCACCAGGCATCTGCGGTGTGGGATTCTTATTCTCTCAATTTAAAGGGCAGCAGCAAAGCAATCTGTTGTTTGTATAGGAGAGAGGGATGGTAAAGAAAGAAAATGCACTCAAGGGAATATCTGCTCCATTTTGAGATGCCACTTGAAAAACAAGCACAGGGAAATGTTTGCACAGCACGAGGCACAGAGGCAGGGGAAGGCAGAAGGCACAGGGTCCCCAGTACTGAGCCTGCACATGGAGAGTATCTCCTCCCAGAGAGGAGTTCCATTTTAAAATTCCTGAATTTCTGAAAGGATGAGATCTGACAGGAGGGCTTGACAGTGTTCCGAGCTCTGAGTGTGGTTTTGAGGTGACATGAGGAGCTTTTCCCTGTCAGCCTGAGCTCAGAGGTCCAGGCCAGGTCTTCAGCAGCAGATGTTGTTACAGGGAACAATGGAATGTTTCTGAGTGAGGAAGGGGACATCTGTGAAGGTCATTTCACTTGAGATCTGTTCTGTTCACAGTAGTTGAGATAACAACATTCTGGGTAGATTTTTTTTTCTTCCTGGTAGCCTGCCAATGAAGTCTAATATTATCTGCCCCTCTTTTAATAGTTTCCACTCGATATTTGTGGAAAATATGCTCACAGATTTCAATTTTATTGAAGCTGGGATGGATGGAAGAAGACTTTAGAGAAAAAAAAAAATCTTAGCTAATCATTGGCTGAAAACAAAACAAGCTAAATCATCAGAATGCTCAGGAAAAAAAATTACTCTTGGAAAAAATATTTGATTTTTCCTATGGAAAGTAGGGTGACTGATTCTAAGTGAATTTCTGTCTGTGTTAAATGCTTTGTGGTACCTAGAAGTGGAGATGGACTACTTGCTAGTCCTACTGTGAGTAAAAAGAGCAAAAGAAGGCAATTTGGGGTGAACTCAGAAGTCCTGCTCTGGTTACAAGGATGGGATGCATTAAGGAGGAAGCCCCTTGTGCTACCCAGTTTGGTGACAGTCCCAATCTCTGTTCCATTGGCTGTCTCATCTTTTCAGCCCATTGATCATAAAATATGGATTACTTACATAGCAGAGCTTTTATCCAATTTTTTTGAAGTTCTGCCTTTTGGCACCCAGCCTCTCTGGCCTTCTGTTCAACTGCTCTGAGACCTTCTCCTTACTAATGCATCAGTTTCTAGAACAGTTAGTTTCAGAACCAAATCCTGTAATCCTGTGATGTTATTTTGCTGTAGAAACTTGCCAGCAGAATTGCTGTTGGAAGAGATATATGGTGCAATTATTACAGGCAGAGCCTGTTTTGTTCTTTTGCATGCTGTGGCATTCTTGAAAAGACAGTGGTCTGGGCTGAGACAAATCCCGTTTGTCTTGGGTGGTGGGATGAAGCTACAGGGCACGAGGTTGCTCCTTCTCATGGACAGAGTCAAGAGGAAATAAACTCCTGTTGTGCAAGCTGAGGCAGGAATATAATAGTGCAGGAAACCTCCACTGCAGGGGCTGAGACTGCTGAGGGAGCACATGAAATATTTCTCCTAGAGATACACCAGAGCATGTGATAATTCTGCAACCCTGGAAGCCCTGAAGAACAGCTTGATTGAGAGTAAGTCTGGGAATAAGTGAAAACCCTGCAAGAATGCAATAGGAAGATGGTGTTTACAAATCTCCTTTATTTCTGATCTCTCTCTTAGTCATTTTTAATTCTCCCCATACCAGAAATTATTTGTTCTGCTGCGTACTTTCAAAAAACCTGGCATTTGAGCTTAAAAGCTGTTCTGATCTTTTTAGATGTGCTTGTTTTTAAGAAAAGGTCTAGATGGATTTTTGTCAAAGCTCCAACCAATTTGAGCTCCTGTCAGTGTAATAGGTGCTGACTTGTTTGTCTATCCTTTCAGTTAGCATTGCTGTTTCAAATGCCATTTCTGCTTGCTAATAATTCTTCTGGAATTATGGGACTAAAGAAATTAGGTTTACAAAAACTGTGGGTTTTGGTCTGTAACGTAATAGTCCTGAATTTAAATTTTCCCGTTTGTCATTGTTAAATGAATGATGTGTAGATATTGAACACTCCAGTATTTGGAGTAAACAGGAAAATAGAGCCAAAGATGTTTTGTGACATTATTGTGAGTGCCTTTCTCATTTGTTCTGTACTAAGTGACCCTGAAGGCTGCAGGTCTCCCTTTCTCAATTGTTGATACCGCCCTGAAAGCTCCAGCCTGCACAAGGACTTTGATATCCCTGTTTTGATCCTGTCCCTAAGCAGTAAACTCTGAATTGTGTTAGATTACTCTTAGAGAGGGGTCAGCTGCTGAGCAAACAGCTGACTCGGACTGTGAGGAGCTGCTGGTTTTGTGTGATCAGCCTGGCCCATGGCTCAAAGCAACCAAACAACCCAGGAGTTTGTGGTGATTTTACATATTTTGGTGTGTTTATTTCTGTTCCAGTAAACATTGTCAGATATCTTCTTTTCTGGTAGACAATATCCAGAGGCGTGTTAGTTCAGTGCAGTGATTAGTCAGGGTGTTTTGAGGACTAAGAAATTACTGCCCAGGAATATACTGCAGTTTTTGCTCCCCGTTGTTGTCTTTGCATTCCCATCACAGGGGGCATCTTGGAGCTTCTGAAGGACATAGACTTTAAAGGTGGAATTTCCTGCAAGATGAGAACAAGGTCATTGCTCTGTCCCAGCACCTCGATGTGAATTGTTCGGCAAAATATATTTTCTGTTGGAAAAAAGCCAGTTATTAGGATCTTCCAGGTCTTGTGAAGTGCTTTAATCACTGGGCCAAATCTCAGCTCTCATGCTGGGCCCTAGGGAGAGTGTCAGTAATTACAAGAAGTGGGATGCCTCCTAAAGAGAATGAGAGCTCTTGAGCTTCAGTCTTCAGGCACACCAAGGATAGCTCAGATAGTCTTGGCAGGTATTCAGTCCTCCACTGGATATAATGAACAGGAGAAGGTACTCAGTTGGGTGGTCTTTTTAATAAAAGCTTTGGAACCCCTTGCCACAGGAGGCTCTGGATGTGAAGAGCTTTCACAGATTCAGAGAGAACTGTATTAATTCTTGGAAGAAAAATAAACCACTACAGCTTACAGTCTGTTGGATACAGAAATATTTAAGAAGGTCCTGAGCTGCATCTTGTTGTCTTACAGGTAAAGACATCAAATATGTGACTTTGTCAGTGAGGAGACAGTGTGCTAAATAGGTCAGTGTGGCTGTTCTTCCATTCCTGGTGTGTTTATTAGGGAGAGCAGTGGTACCATCATGAGTCTGCCATATTGCAGGTGAGAGCCTTATCTGCAAGATTTACAATCTGTTTGTGTGGGCTGTAAGATGTTTTAGCAAAACATTTCTAAGCTATCTGGTTCTTTGTTTCTCATTGCACTGAATTCTTGTTTTCTAGTCAACCTTTCCCNAAAAAAAAAAAAGGAAAGGAGAGGAGAGGAAGGAAATTCATGGATGATAAATAATGGCTTGATGGTGAGGCTCAGTGAATGTGCAGAAGAGCAGCTTTGTAAATAACGAAATAAATGCAATGTTATTATACTTTTGATGTAGGCAGCGAAAATGTATTAGTGAGGACAAAGAGAAGCAGGTGATTAATTCTTAGAAAGAGGCATAACAGGCAATGCTGTAATAGGTGCTGAGGATTTCTTTCCTTGCTGAAGTGTCTCACTCACAATTACAATTATCACCCCCAGCACAGGCAGTGCTTCCATCACCTGGGGCTGCCCCTGCCCCAAGCTCTGCATTGTCTGTAAAACCAAATCACAGGCACTTCATGATGTGACACTGCTCCCTCTGACAGTGCTGTAAACACACCAAAACCTCCTTCTTGGAGGTGTATTCCCACCCTTTTGCATCTTTTCCACTTATTTCTGCTATTTTGAGGTGTTCCAGTGTGCTGCAGAGGGAGAGAACTGCTGGAGAGGTTTAACCTCTTGATCTGCCACCAGTTCCCCTGCATTGCTTCTCTCCCCCTATGCCCCTTCTCTGCTTTCCCATTTTCCACAGTTCCTATGCTAATGTTAGAGATTGTAGCAGCCGTATATTCCAGAAGAGAGTTTTTTATGCAGAGCTCAGTGGTGTTTTGCTGCAATAACATTGTCATTTGTTTGTAAGGGATGCAATATTTGATTGTGTTGTTTCTCTTGGTTTAAACTATACATTTATGAACGTTAGTCATGAGAACAGACCAATTTATCTGCTGAAAAAAGGGAAATAAAATCTTGATAAAATCTTCCAGCTTTCAAAGCTCCTTCTGTTCATTGTTTATGTATGGTTCTCCAGCCCTGGATATTTTTAGATTAGTACTCCCATTGAAACCACAAGTTTTGAAAGTTTAAAGAATGCATTAATACATCTTTATTGAGATCATCCTTGCTCCTACATTGTTCCAGTTTCTTTACATCTACTCATTTGGCAAACTTAAAACTTTGTGTCTCTTTTTTTCAGCTTAGTATACTTTTTTCCCTGTCTTCAGAGATATAAATTTTGTAATGTAATAGTAGAGTTTGCAAAAAAACCATCCAAAACCAAACAATAGTTTATTGACTTGGAATGATGTGGAATATGTACCTTGCTGTTTGTTTGGCTAAACCACATCACAAGAAAGTACTTTTCTTTACTTACACTGACCACTTCAGTGTGCTATTTGCTCAGAACACTCTTCTTAAGCCTGAACAGGAGTTTGTCATTTTTATCACCTCCTCTTCGTTTTCCCCAGGAGCATTGTTAGCCTACCAAACCATGATGATTTCTGTGAAATGCCATCATCAATGAAAAACGACCCTGCCCAAGTCTCAAGGTGATACCAGAAACGCTGTGTGCATTTCTCGTGGTATCAGGAACGTGAACATTTCCTAGTGGGGATTTGTTACAAGAAGTGCCGTGTGGGTGTTTAGTTAGTTTTCCTGGCCGCTAAGGGATGAGAGCAGTCACGTTCAGCAGTGTAAAGAGGCTCCATCCAAACACATCTGTTAAAGATTTTTGCTGCGTGCTGAAGCCTTCGCAATGCTTACAAGTGTTTGCCATGCAAACGCCACGGGCTTTTCTAGGTCATTTAGCATTGCAGGAGAAATCCCTGCTCTGACCCCATATGGTGAAGCGTCAGAAGCTAAACAGATTGGCAGGGCAGGGTCAGAATGCACTCTAATCCTTGAGGACATCAGATGCTGTTTAGCCAATTCAAAGCAGCTTGACATTCCTTTCACCAGTGACACTTTATTTCTCTGTAATGGTTCTGTCACAAAAACTAACTGCAGCAGACAGATTTGATATGAATTTCCTGGAGTAGTTTCTGAAGAGGTGGACGGGGTTTAATTCTAATATATATTGTGCTTTGGTTGGTTTGTACAACAAACTACACAGCTTGGAAGTGGAATAAATCTCTAGCTCTTGCAGTTTTTCCTGAACGCATTACTGGGTCATGAGGGAAGAGATTATGTGCTTTGAAGTATTGTGGTTTAGTAGTCAAATCACAGAGGTGATAGATAGGCCTCCTGCATTCTATTTTCATAAGTATTATTTGCTATGAATAAAAATCCCATTGCACTTCCTCTGACTTCTCTCCAGCCTTGCATGGCATGGAGTGAAAAAGTGGTGCTGCAGAGAGGGAGGGACCTCAGGGGGCTCTCTGGGCCCTCTCCTCATGCAAGATAAAATCAAAGCACAAATAGATGCTGGCAAAACTCATACTAAAAGATCTCTAATGATAGTAACTTCACACCTTCCCTAAGCAATCTGTTCCAGGGCTGCAATGATATAATTTTTTTAGGCTGGCTTTTTTAGCTCTTTTAACCATGAAAACAATGTGCTACAGTGCAGGAACGAAATGGGTGGATTTTGCATGGAGAAGCATTGAAGTTATTTTTTCCTAGACAGCACAAATGTTGCTTCTCTTCCCATTTATTGTTACAGTAAAATATCCAACCAGACTTACCAATAGTGTGTATGTGTGTGAATTCATATATATATATATATATATATATATATATATATATATATATATATATATATATATATATATATATATATATATATATATATATATATATATATATATATATATATATATATATATATATATATATATATATATATATATATATATATATATATATATATATATATATATATATATATATATATATATATATATATATATATATATATATATATATATATATATATATATATATATATATATATATATATATATATATATATATATATATATATATATATATATATATATATATATATATATATATATATATATATATATATATATATATATATATATATATATATATATATATATATATATATATATATATATATATATATATATATATATATATATATATATATATATATATATATATATATATATATATATATATATATATATATATATATATATATATATATATATATATATATATATATATATATATATATATATATATATATATATATATATATATATATATATATATATATATATACACACACACACATACACACACCACAAACACACTGAAAACTGTAACACCATCAATATTATTTAGAAAAAAAACCTGTTAAAATTGTTAGAGATTCATATCCTTGAAGCTCAAGGACTGGGAATATAGAGATTCTATTCCCAGCAGTTCCCTTTGCCAAAATTTGAGTTCATTACTTTGTACTTCTCTTCACCTTTAGAAATGACCTAACACTTTGTGCTGTTGTAAAATATAAAGAAATTGGCATTTATCATGTGTTTTGTTCTTCTCCTTTCATATCAACTTCTCAAATGGTTTTGCTTTACTTTCATCTGGTTGTTTTTTTCAGGCCAAAATCATCTTCTCTAAATATAACAGAATTGTATTTACCATTAAATACCTGTGTTAAGCTGCATGTAAAGTTATTTCATGTAGAACATACATATTTGAAGGTGTGTTAATGATTTTTTTTTTCTTCTGTGTATTTAGTGTCTCCTTTATGAAACTCATCAGCGTAAATTCTGTTGTATTCTGTTGTAAATCCTAGGCAGAAGTATCCTTAGATACTGCTCAGGCTGGAATTGCAGCTTGAGGTGCATTTGCCATGAGTGCATCATGAATAAATCTGTGTATGAGCTCATGGTACAATCATACATATAATTTATTTATAAATTGACCTGTAGAAGTATTCTATTTTTTTGGAGTGCACTAGCAGTTGGAGAAGAATCTCAGCTTTTCATGCTGTTCAGCTTGAAATACAGGGTTATTTAGCTCAGGCACTTCAGAGTTTCCTTTAATCTCCACAAACTACTGTGTTTCCAAAGGCATCATTGATCATCCATCTCCAAAATTGTTCCTCCTGTTAATGACTGCTGCTCTTTTCCACCTCCCACTTTTTCTCTATTGTACATTTATTTAGGTATACAAATTTTCTGATTGATTTGTCTCCCCTCCCTTTGGAAACAAAGTTCTCACTTAGTTTCTTTTTGGTTTTCAGTTTTACTGTAAAGATTGAGTGCAACCATAACTCATAAGGTTTCAGAGATCCTCAATATTTTAAATTTTTTTTAAATCATCTGCTAGTAAAACAGGAAAAACAGCAGCAATTTTGGCTAAGTCTCAAACATCATACTCTGTCTTATCCTCTATTTCAGGCTTTTTTCATTCCATAAAACAACTTTTTCAATAGCATCGTTCTAAAAACTCCGACATGGCACATGGAATATTTGATATTTCTTTGTGTCTGTTTTGGGTGCTCTCTTCAGCAGGTAACACACATTGTGCTGCTGCACACGACTCCCCAGGCTGCCTTCAGAGCAGTGCTCCCGCAACAGCTTCCCAAATCCAGGAGCAGCAGAAGAATGTAAAACATCCTTGCAGTGTTCCTGTTCTCATTACAGGAATAAGGATTTTTTTTCCTGGAGTCATTAGTAGACCTGTATCTTCAAACAATCATTTCCCATCTCAGGTTATTTTATTTTATAATTCTATGCCAGGAAAATTGTTTTAAATCCCTGGCTAGCTCAGACAATGTTTAAATTTTAATCTGCAGTGGATAACAAGTGTGGAACTCTTTTGTTATCTATGTCAGCATTTTATATTTTCCAGTGGGAATCTTGTGCAACTTCATAGGAGACCTATCTGTTTTACTGTTCTTCTCATTATGCCAATCAAAAAGTCACTTCTAGTAGTAATAAGAGCCACACATTTTTGGTGGATTCACAGGAGAAAATGAGCCTCCCCTGCCCTGTCCCATGAAGAGTTGTTTTAGTTATAAGACCCTGAACAGAACCTTCAGCGAGTTACCTTTTAAGTTAGATTTTAATTAGCTGATGTAATAACTATTGACTTTCCTTTGGGGATATGCCAGTATTATTGATATGACAATTAAAAGCAGAAGGATTAGTCTATTAAAGAAGTACTAATTGACTTTCGTCTTACCGGGCTGAACGATTAAAAGCTGATTGGTCAAAATAAAGTGAGCTGTATCTGTAATTATTGAACTTGGGATTTCACTTCTTCTCCCAACTTTTTTTTTTTTTTATGTTTTTGCCTGAATAATCTGCTGAATTGATAGATAGATGTTTTCAAATGGATTTTAATTAAGTAGCATGAATAGAAATTGCAGAAGGAGTTTGTGCTCATTGTTGATGCAGCAGTGGAATGGTTTGTAGACAAAGAAGAAAGCTTTCCAGAGATCTGGAAATTGTTGCATTTTGATGGTGCTGATTGGCTTAACCAGGCTTTCTAGTAAGAAAATTATTTATTGTGCTTATTTTGTATCTTAATAGATTAACCTGTGATGTAGTGTGGATTCTTCAGTTTGCAAAGTGGATGCAAATTGTGCCAAATAATGATATTTATTGAAAGTTAGTTCCTCTTGCCATGACAGGAACGTGAATTCCTTTTCCCTGGACACAAATGACTGCACAGAACACAAAGTACTCTGGTGGGTAATTTTGTCTTGATGTTTTCTGCATTGCTCTAACACCATTTTCTGATTTGAAGTAAAATCTCAAATACTTTGTTGCCAAAAGGCACAAGAGTCATCCCTTTCTGTTTGGGAAAAAACAACTTCAGAAATCCAAAATTGTTATAACAGCAGAAGTTTTACAACACCAGGATGAATTAACACATTTTTCTTCTATGCTATTAACTTAGAAAATTAACTTTCCCATTAGAGTTAAATTTTAGTTGTGTTGCTGATAGAGAATTGAAATGTTTAACTGCTAAATTGAAATTAAACTCCTGCTGACAGCTCTTATTTATCACTTGCAATAGCTTTTGTGTACCAAGCATTGCTCTCCCTTCTCATCCAGGTATAAAGGGCACTGATGGAGCTTCATAATCAAGATCTAGGAAGACAAGGCTTAAAGGATATAAATTGATATTGGTGATCTTATTTTGCTGATTTGGATTCAGGTTTTGCCAATTGCTCCACTGGCTTAGAAGGCCTTGGATTCTTCTCATGAAACTGTAATGTGATTTTATTTTCATGAGAAAAGAACATTTTAAATTCTCTGCAAGTTTTGTTTTTTTGTTTTTTCTTTCCTTTCTGACAGTGTGGTACCTGCAGTTTTTACAATTCTTCTGTTTGTCCTGTGTGCTGTAGGACAATGGACAACTCTGGCTTGTTGATGTTTGCCACACCAGTCTCAGAGCTTAAGCTGAAATTTATTTAAAAAACAAACAAAAACAACAAAACAAAACAAAAAAAAAGTTTCCTTTCGGGTAATTTGTGATGCTCACATATATTCACTGTTGCCTATATTTTGTGTCCATACAACAAGTCTTGAAATCTTTAGAGCAGTCCCAGAAAGGAAAGAAAATTACCCAGGGCTGCGTGTAAGGGTTGCAGAGTGCCAGAAAATGCTCAGCTGTGATGCTGGTAGTGCTCAGAGCCCCAGGCCTTTTTCTTTGGGGTTTTGTTGCTTTTTACATCCTGTTCCTGTTTTTTTCATGCTGCATTGTTGTTTGGGGGGTTTTTTAATGCCTATATTGTGCACTTCAGCAATGTCTGAGGTGCTCCAGGGCTGGCTGGAAGCAAACCCCAGCTGAGGAAGGATGGATGCTGATATTGAGGTGAGGAGATGGGCAGGAGGAAGGCACAGGGGAGCCACAAAAGTGCCTCCAGTTGTGTCTCTAGGAGCCCTCTGTGTCCTGTTTGATAACACATCAAAGGAACAAGGAAAGCAGCTTCTGCTGTGCTCTGGAACTGCCTCAGCTGCTCCCCAGCAGCCTAGCTCTGTCCAGGGATAAGGACAAGCAGCAGGAGCCAACATCTGCCCCAAACCTGCTGCTCCCTCCTCTTAGGGCCCAGCTCGGTGTCCTTCTAGGGCTGCAGTCCCACTGTGACCACTCACAGCACTTCTGAGTCTGTGCAGCCCAAAATTGCTTTGTGTTTCTGTGGAAAGGACGAAATAGTCTTCTCCAAGAGAGAAAGATGGCTTTATTTGAACTGAAGGAAGTTGCCTTGAGTGGCTGAACTGAAAGTACTTTTCATGCACTAGGTTTAGGAGGAAGAACAACTTTGCTAGGGGAGTACAGGAAGGACTGTGAAGGTGTTGGTAGTGCAGAATACAAATATGTCTGAGCAGAAATTGAGGTAGAGACAAAAAGATTTGTAATCCTGTAGTTCTGACCCAAACTTTATCCAGAAAGTACCTTTGTCAAACATTTAGAAAAGAAAATATCATGGCATCAAAAGTAGATGTGAAGAGTGGTGAGATCTTGGTGAACTGAATTAAAAATTTATACCCAAGAGTACGTGGGACTTTCAAGTACTGAGGCATCTGAGAAGTTTTACACAGTTTAAAAGTTATTTTATTCTTTCTCTGTTTCACACTGTAGATGGAGTTGATGTTCTTGCATATTGTGGAATGGGACTATCAGTCTGGAAGGCAAAGGAAAGAATTAAGTCAAAGCCCAGGATTCTAACACTGAAACAATTCAGTGATATTGCAAGAGGTTCCTGATGCAGCATTATCTGAGCAGAAAGAACTTGTTTTTTTTCAGTCACCAATAACAAAATCATTCATTTCTAACCATAACAGTACTCATTTCTAAAAAAATGAGAATAACACGTTAAGTTTTCTATTATCCTTTAGTTGAGCATTTTGTTTTGCTGCAAGCAAATCACCTGAAAAATTATCTGTTGAAATAGAATTTTTTTTCATTATGTACAGTCACAGGAGACTACTTTAAAACACACCTGATTTGACACTCTAAAAAACAAAAATTCAAATAGTTATCACAAATGCTGTGTTCCTTAGATTATGCACTCTATATTTTTCAGTGCAGGCCAATGTTCTCCAACTAACCATTTCAAAAAGCTTGAAAAGTATTTTTAAAAGAAACAAAAAAGAAAACCAAAAGAAGTCTGAGAATATTTTCGAAATTCAGTGAAGTAGCTCTCTAATTGTGTATTCAAACTGAATTATCTTCTTTTTTTCCCTTCATTACATTCACAGTGAGAAACAACATGTTTCATTTAAATAAAAATCTCAGTGTGGTAAATCAGACTGTATGTTTATATAGGACTTTCAAAGAAATCTGGGCTCTGACTACTCCAGCTGTAGATCAATTATATATCTTAAAACAGAATATATGGGATAAATAGTGATTTAAATTGACAGTGTCAGTCTATCTCTGAGGAAATGGAATAATGTATTACTGTGGGAGAGAAACTACAAGTAACAGACAATGGCGCCTAGAGGAGATTGACAAACTATAGATAGAGCTACAAAAAACTGGTTATGGAAAGTTTGAAAACTAATAATGTTTGGAATGTTTTTAATTAAAATTTTGAGACAGCTGTTCAACTATGAGGTGTTGCATAATTCTGTGTTCATTTGTCTAAGTGGAAATGAATAAGAAAATTGATATGAGGAAAACCCTTGAAGTGTGAAATTCCCACAGTTATCTATAAAAAGTTACAGTTCTATCTTTCTGTCTCTCCTAATAGCAGTAGAAAGTCAGGTAATAACAGAGCAGATTTGCATGGCACTTTAATCCAACATGCCACAGTCGCAAAGGTTTCTTTGCATCATTCCAGCAGGTGTTGAATGCAGAACTTCTTTGAAAAACTGTTAAAAGGTTGTAGGTTTGGGAGGTTTGTGTGATTTGGGAGGACTATGATGAAATTTGGAAGGGAAAAAAAGGGAGAAAAAAGTTGGCTGCTGAGCACTGTGTGATGAAAGTAAGGTCAGAGTGATTTGCATGTTTCAGTTTTCATACAGGTCACTAAATATCTCAGCTCTTGTCTCCAGGGCTGCTGAACAGGTGCAAGTTTCTAAAAATCAGGAGACTTGTGTTCATTGCCAGTTTCTAAATGTGATATTTGTTGCTTCTTATTTGATACCTTCTGATATTCAGTGGTGAAGAGCCAAACTTGGAGATTACTGGAAATTTTTTCGTCAAGGAGTTGTTTTTCTCAAAGAGATTTAAACCTCAGTTATGAGGTCTCATTAATACCACTGTCTGCTAGGATATGTCTTCTGTTGGGAATTGTCATAGCTGCAGAACTCTGAACGTCTTTGAAAGCACAGGAAATGCTGTGGCATGTGTGCCTTTTCTGCCACAGGCCTGCATATCCTGCACTTCCCAAACTTGTTTGGGAAACAAGATGGGAAACCTTATTTCCTGTGAGATAGAAGTAGAAATGTCTCCTCACTTCTCTTCTTTGGCAGAGCTGGTTTGAATCTTTGCTGTTGTGAGACAGAAAGAATGAGAAATAAAGAGAAATAAAAGGAAGTATGAAGTATATTAGATAAGGTAACTGTCCTTTTAGGCTGCCTTGAGGTGGATCCTTCATATCTCTGATCTGAGAGGCCAAGCATCCTCCTGCCTCCTACTCAGGATTGCTTTCTTTCCCCCCCTTTCTTTTATCATTTTAAAGGATTTTGTCTGTCTTTTCAATGTAAAGTGGGTCATCTTCAACTGCAAGCTATTAAGCTTTTGCAATCCAATTTTCAAGAAAATTAACCAGCTCTTTCTTACCCAGATCATATGGGAGCCCATGTAGCCTGAGGATTTCATCTTGGATCTAGTTCTCAAATATTTCTACTCTGGTCTGTAAGATTTTATCTCCTTTCATTAGACTTGTCTATTCTGGCTTTTCCTCAGCTTTCAAAAAGTTCCACTTTTTTGTCTTCCCATCCTATATTACCCTTATTTGACTCTTCTCAAGCTCTTGAGAAGCCCAAGCTCTCTTAGACACCATTGTTTTCCTTAAAATCTACAGAAAAAAAATTTCTTAGGAACACTTCAAATCACGCTCTTTTTTTGCTAATTAGCTGGTTCTCAGAAGATGCTCATTGTCTCTTCCAATATTGTGATGCTATAAAGTCTCAAAATGTTCATCTGTGTAATATTCATGTTTTAATATTTTAAGTCATATTTACTTAGCTTTGTATTTTGACAGATCTCTGTAAATTTTGTTACTATGCAACAGGAAAAAAGCAAATTACAAATGTGGTGCTCTAGCCTGATGTCAGGAGCCTCACAGTGTTTCTGGATAAATATCTTTAAAATTACCTCATCTGTGAAAAAGCAAAAAAAAGAAAGCTGCCTGCACAGGCAGGAGGGGAAACTCCAGAGGATGCTGTTGAAAAAGGAAGTTGTGGTGCTCTCCTAAGGATGTAAATAGCTCAGGCTATTAATGAGTTGGCACCTGTATTATTCATACTTTTAACCCAATAACTGAACACCCAAGGTCCACAATGTGGATCTTTTCACCCAGTCAGAAGAAAACACCCAAAACCAAGAAGAAGAAGGTCAAGAAGAAGGACTTAGCCAATGTCTTAAATCCTCCATATTGCCCCATATATATAACTATATACTAAAACCTTAGATCCTAAGTTTTTCACCCTGTAAGTTTTTCACACAATACTATTCAAACTACACACCCACAACCCCAGTGCCATCACTCAATTTCGGAAACCTGTTCCATGGCCTCAAGTCAAATATAGTGCTTGCTTGAGGCTCAGCATCTTTTAGCACAGAAAGCCTGAAATTCTCAGCTTCCAACAACACCCAGCTTGGCTGAGAGTGTCAGAAGGGTAAAGGCCAAGCCAAGTCCTTGCTGTGCTGATGTTAAGAGTTCCAGGCAAATTTGGTCATCCCAGGGCAATTTCCTTTCTGAGGTCACAGGGCACCATTGTGGCAGCATCAAGCTCTCCAAAAGCCCAGAGGCACCACAAGAACACTTGTAATGTCTTTAGTCACAAAAGAATTACCCTGGATGCGTACTTGTCTCAGTTTGGAAAGACAGGTGTCTGCCAGGGAAAACAGGAGCTTCACTTGGAATGGAGAATGTAACCCCCCTCCCCACAAAGAATTATAATTTTGCAATTAACGGCTTTCAGGCAAAGATTTTGGAATAGGAATAATATTTGGAATATTAAAAATACAATGTAGTAAAGCAAACAAACAAAGGACAACAATAAAAAGTTCTAGAAACCCTGATAGACTCAGAATACTACCTGGCAACTTGTTGTTCAGGGTGTTGGGAGCAGTCCAAATAAATCCTCCTGGAGTAACAGATGTGGTTCTGTTGGAGTAGAGATGATCCTGTAGAAAGGGTCCAGTGGTGGTGAGACGGATCCAGTTTTCCTCTGGGAATCTAATGCAAACAGGCTGTCCTGGTATTCTGAATCTCAGGTTTTATCCAGCTAGGAATGGTTGGCTCCTCCCACTGGGTGGAGCATCTCAAAAGGGGGTGATTTAATTCTATTAGTCATGCAGTGAGCCTCGATGGCCCATTAACAGCAGATATCCCCCTGGAGGGAGGATGCATCGTGGAAGAGATAAGGAACATTGCTCCACCTGTTTTTGAACAGTTGGCCCATTAACAGAAGGCATCCACCCCCCATCCCCCTCCCCTCTGGAGTTATGAGATAAAGAAAAAAAAACCAAAACCCTCTTTAACTGGTTTCAACAGATTGGGAATAGAACACATGCTTTTGGTTATATCTTGCATTGCAACCCAAGGCAGGTGTGAAGGGTGGGCACTGAACTTCTGGAGCAGCCCCTCCTCTGTGCAGGGCTGGGGATGTCTGTGGTCTCAGAGGTGCAGCAGCGACCTTGCTGAGCACCACGAGCTGGGCACTGCACCAGCCCTCCTTGCCTCACTCCTGCACCATGGTTTGCACTCAGAATCTGCATTGAGTCCTGCAGGAATTAATTACACTTGCATGTTGGAAAGGAAGGAAATAGTAAGATCCAAAACACATTTGACAAAGAGATGCAATGCCAGGGAGAGAAGAATTAGGGGGAAAACTGTACCAAAAAAGGGGACACAACCTTCAATTTAGAAACAATTTCACATAAATTGAAAGTACATGGAAACAGTCATCATGCCTTCAACTGCTCTTAAATAGTTGATTTAATACAGGACATTGCTAATTTTGTCTAAAGAAGAAAGGTATTGCATTTACTATGATTGGAAAAACTTAATATCAAGTAAAAATGAGGTTACTTTGAAAAATTCTTATTATTTATTTTCTTCTCTCCAGAATTAATTCATGTAGTAGATATGCATTTCAACACTGGGTTAAATTCTCTTTTTTACCAATTTGATGTAATGCTGTCTGGATAATGAATCTGATTGGATCTTTGTGGATTTAACCACAACACTTAGATGTTGCCCACTGTTGGACCTGTGCTAGGGAGTTTTACTGCTCATTAGTTGTAGTTAGTTTAACTTTTTCCTCAGCAGCCTGCTGTGGCAGATGAAGATCAATAGTAAAACTATTCCAAAACTACTGCCTGGTGAAATAAAAGTATCAAGAATGAGAATCAATGAACTTCAAACAGAAATAACTTTCAGCAAAAAGTCCTCTTTTGTTACTGCTTCTCTACGCAGTTGCAAAATTTTGAAGAGTATATAGTTATTGTACCAAGATCTCAGGTATTTCTATGTTTACTCTCCTTATATACCTGAATATTCGCAGGAAAAGATTTTGACAGCTGAATTCTGAGGGTATGATTAAATATTATTGTAGTGTTTCTTCTGTAGATTCATCTATTTTGATTTATTTATGGGTTGTACACACTGGAAAGGTGCTAGAAATCCCCCTCTTTTTGTTTGATATAAAATTGTAGTCAATAGCTGAGGGGTCAGGAGAGAAGTGAAGCACTTCAAGGACAAGTTTAAGGCACATCTTGATTTGTGTGGTGTCAGCTTCACAATGTGGAAAGCTACAGCTGGGGGCTGTCTGCTCTGGAGAGAAAATGTACTCACACTGTCAAAGCCTATGAACAAAACAGGAATGACACTGGGCAGCACAGAAGGTGCCAGACAAAAGAAAATCCAGTGAGCTCAGGAAATTACACAGGTGGTAGCTCTTTGTACTACCATAATGTGAAAATCTGATTAATTTCACAGCAGATAAGGTGAAAAAGTTGATTCTTCATACTTGAAGTAAATGGAGAAGTTCTCTCATTTGTCCTTGCTTGGCTTCTTCCATTGTCACACAGTTTTGTGCTCTCTGGATATTCATCCTCCAGATTTTGGTCTTAGATTTTGCAGCACAGCTGCTTTTCGAAATAAACCAAGCCCAAATCCTGCCATTCCTCAGACACCCCTTTAAAAATTAATGTACTTTGAGTACACAAGTTCTTGTCTCCCTACAGCTGCAGCATATTGCAGGAGCAAACCAAAGTACATAGGATGATATTTAAATGGAATTTGGCTTTGCTGAGCATGTTAATGTTGATGATTGTAATTAATCATGAGCAGGATTTAGTGGGGCCAAGGCTCAAACAAGTATGGTATACAAAGGCTGGTACCTTTGTATATCCTATGCTTTAGGATGAGCTCTCAGTCACCCAGATATATTCCTTACCCCACAAAAGGCTTGAATGGGCACATTCTGTGATTAAAAACCAGCAACAAAGGCAAGTCTTAACATCTGGAGCTGTAGCACAATCACTGTGCTAAGATCATTTGGTTTGCGTGTGTTAGGAGCTAAAACACCAGCAGGAAACCTCACCATTGGTGTTGTGTTTCTGTCAGCCTTCAGCACAGGAATTCCTGAGGTCACCATGAAGTGGAATGAAAGTGCTGCTGTTCCTGGATGTGCATCTTGGAGCAGCTGTGGCCCTTGCATTCCCTCTACTGCTCCAGTATCTGCAGTTGTCCACAGAGTCCCTGGCAGTGCCTTCCCTCCTCATTCCCATTCCCATTCCCATTCCCATTCCCATTCCCATTCCCATTCCCATTCCCATTCCCATTCCCATTCTCATTCCCATCCCCATTCCCATCCCCATTCCCCATCCCCATCCTCATCCCCATATCCATCCTCATGCTCACCCCATCCTCATCCTTGTCCCATCCCAGCCCTGTCTGTGCCTGGAGCTCCTTCTCGGGTGGCACAGGATGGAGATGACCCTGCTGGGTTTTAGGGATTTGGCATTCCTGTGGGAAAGGACATTAGGGACATTGAGCCACCCAGGGGTCTCAAGGGGACCCAGCTGTCTGATGTGAATTGTGTAGCGCACAGCTCTAGGCTAGATGTGAAGGAAAAATAAAAGTACAGTCCAACCTCAGCCCCTTAATGTTTAACCTATTAGAATTAATGAAAAAATGAAGAGAAAAAACACCTCTTTTTGTCTAGGAGGCCAAATGCAGTCAAATGCAATCTGCTAAACAGAAATCAGAGCTTCTCCAGAAAGGAGAATCACTAAAAATTTGACATTGAAAACCATGAAATTTGTTCTGGGGTGAACAAGAAGCAAAGCAATGTTTTGATGCTGGTGTGAAATGGTGTTGGGCACTTATAGTAAAATCAGTCTGTATTTTGGCTGATACAACAGAAAGCTTTAATAGATAAGAACAATAAAGCAATCCAGTTATTAAACCCTGGAGGGTAGTTAGGAAAAGCAGATAGCAAAATGCCTTGATGATTTAGAAGAAGAAAGTCTGCAAGAGAGCCACAGCTTTGATCATGGAGGAATTTTATTCTGGAGATTTTGATTTTGATAACTATATTATTTCAAATATGTTTTTGGATGACAATACTGCATTGCTTAGTGAGAGAACTTGTGGAACAATCCATGGCTGTTTGAGAGCTAATCCTGTGAAAAAGACAAGTCTCATAAATAAAGGAGAATGTAGGAACTAGTGATAACAATATTATCTGAACAGACACGTTAAGAATAAAGAAAGAAACAAAAGTTTCATTGTGAAGCAGCTGATCTTGAGGGAATATTAAAATGCACTAAGATTTTAAGTATCCATGTAATATACAGGGAATCATTTAATGGAGAAATTTGAAATGTTTCAGAAATTGTTAGCAGCAATGATATTGTAATTCAGTTTAATTAAATTGAATTAATAAAGCAAAGGAAAATGATTAGCTGGTGAGCATAAAGAATAGTGCAAACAACAAGATTATTTCTTCATGATATCTGCAAGAATAAGCATTGTAAAATATTTAATGGTAAGGAAAAATATATGAAACTTAAGGTCATGAGAAAAGTAATACTTGGGTCTTAAAATATGAAAAAGAAGTATTCAACTTTTATTCAATATTTTGCAAGATTTCTTTTTATGGTGTGTACTAAAAGTAAGTGATCCAGTGGAGAAAATCTGCTGAAGTGTTGAAAGCTGTTGGTTGAGTTCAATGGTCCTGCATCTTCTGATCTAAAATAATGGAGTCAAAAGTGGATAGCAGTGGAATGAAGTGTTGGGCAGGAGGGAGAGATTTCAGCCTGCACCATGACAATATAATCTTCAAACCAGAGCTCTACCCCTGGTGGGCTTGGCCCATTTCTGGGGGAAATGGATTTTTCAGTTTGGGCTTGCTCTGAAGCTCTTCATGAATGGGACCATTTAACTTATGGCACAGAGAGACTTCTCGTTGGTGTTCACAGCTTGCTCAGTTTATCATCCATCCCACTACTTCATTGAAGTTACAGGTATTCCACCACCACACACCTACTAAAATGGGATAGAAGTCGAGCAAAAGCAATTTAAAAATTCCTCTGCTCTGTCCCATCTTTGCTACAGCAGTCTCTCCTCCCCAGGGCTCGAAGAGAATGTGCATGCAAATGCTTGGTTCAGATGATTGCATTTCCTTACCCACATGCACTCTAACAACAAAAATAAAACTTGTAGGGAGTTAAACATTACTTGGGCTTCTTACTGTGAGGGTATATATTAATATCCTCAAAACTAATCCAATTTCTTAATTGTTGTGCCTACAGAATGTTGCCTTTCTGCAGGAAGGTGTTCCTTCCTCTTCTGCTGCTGACTGACAGGATGAGCTGTCACCATAGCAACAGAATTAATTAATTTAAGAAACAAAAAAGGTCAGGTTCCCAGACTTTAAAACAGGAGATGGGAAATAAACAAATAATCTGAGACAAAACTAAACTGTCTGTCTCCTGAAATTCAGGCACCGTTAACACCCCTCATAGGCTGCATCTACATCTGAAGACCTTGAGGCACAAGTAGAGTATTTGAGCATCAACTTTAGATTCTAAGATGTAAATTAAGGCAGAGAAATGTTTTCTTTTTAAATCAAGGGCCATGTAAATGTGTTTTCACAACTATTTTTCTCCCTGTAAATAGGGGAAGAATACAAGCACTGCAATGGCAACAAAGTTCCTCAGCACACTGATGCAGGGAGTTTGAATGCTCTTACTCTGCCCTGGATCTGCTCTTTCCCATATCCCATATCATATGTACGAGGAGTACAAGCCTTGGGTTTGTGCTCCTCGTGGGATGTGTCCACAGAGAGTTCTCCCATGCACTGTGAGTTACTTGGGAAAGTGGTCACATTCCAGCAGGAGAGGCTGAGACATCTCCAAACCAGCTGGGAGTCTGATACACTCAAGGGAGACGTAGAAAACTGAGAATCATGGTGTTGGACTGAAGCAAAGGGAGATAAACTCTGAAGTTCAGTGCTTCAGACTCATCTGCAGTAACTGAAAATATTTGTACACCTTTCTGCCCCGGCTAGAAATCCTATTATGAAGCTGATAAAAACCATTTTCAGACTGGCTTCATCAAATTGACACTTACAGGTAAAACCTGTAAGTTTTACAGTTTTTAAAATCTGGCAAAAATGACTGCTTACAGACAAGGAATTTGGCAGAGTTTTACTTAGAGAAAGCTGCATAAATCCTGTTCACACCCCAGTTTTTATCATTTCTCTTCATCAGTTTTAGCAGCAAATACCAAAAGGAGCTACTTTTTAGAGGTGTGGCTACTTAGATTTTTAAAAATCTTATCACTGGCCATCATGGATATTGTGCTTTTTCCAGCTGGAAACCTTTCTGGTTTGCAAAACACTTGAGCATCAGTGTTGTGATTCTCTCAAAGCACAGGTTCCACTGATCTTGAGAAGGGAGTGCTCATTCCTTGTCGGTCCATGCTTCATTAATCTAAAATTGCATTACTTGGGTTGGAAATGATTTGTTTTTAGTAACAGGAATTTCAGTGTTCAATATTACTGTTTTCAAGGTATCTTGGAAGGAGTTTGCATTCCTGCTTTAGGTTTCTGTATTTGAAAATGCCAGCTGTTATATACAAGAGAGAATCACGCTTCAGGGCTCTGAGAGATTAATTGGGAAATGTGTCCTCTGTATATCCTAAATTATCAACTGACATAAGGCAAATAATTAGCAACAAAATGTGTTACTCAGAGAAGTACACATTTGTGTTCTGTCTGTCTCAGGAACATTTCAATCACTGAGCTGCCAGTGTTAACACTGGCAGCAATCAGGAATCAGAAGCAAAATCAAGATGCAATTGTATTCCGTGCGGCATATGGGCCAATTATGTAATTATTCTTTAAAAAATATATCATGGGAGCACTTTGCAAAGGGAGGAACACAGGTTGCCTTTCATGTGGCATTTTCTGTTTTCTTAATTGCCACTTTTTTAACAAAAGAGCTGATGCTGCATGACCCCAGTTAATGATTTACATCAGTTTGCTCTCCTTTTAACTGGTTCTTCAGAGAAGGGGCTTAATTTTAATAGTTCTTTTTTTTGTTTTTGCTGCAAACTTTGTTTGCTTTTTTTTCTTGAATTGGGTCTTAGTGAGGTTAAGAACAGTGCTAAGCCAATTCCAGAGTAGGAAAGCCTTCCTAGGAATACAGGTGTAACAAGAATATTCAAGTACTGAACTTTATAACCTTACCAGTGATGTTTTCAGTTTACCACAAACACCATTATAGCTGTTCTTAGTTATTGATTTGGCCTTTGTTGTTTTGGGGGATGGGTTGTTTTTTTTTTTCCAAATATCAATAAATCAGCCCTTTAAATGCAATGAAAATTCAAAACTTGGGTTTGTCTTCTAACTTAGCAAGGCAGTCTGAGAAGCAGATGGTTGTAACCTTTATATATCTTGATTACAAGAAATTGTGATGCATATGTCTGAGTTTAGAAATGGAATACAAATTCATCTGATGTCACTTTATGCAGAACTGGGGAAGCTGAAACTGAGTATATTTCTTACTGTATATGTAATGCCTTTTGCAAATCTTTGTGTGCATCAGCTTTGTTATAATTAAATTCCCATATGTTCATTAAAGAAACAAACAAATTTTGTTTTATAAATGAGACTTAGCAGCAGTAACAGCAGTGATAGCACAGTGAATGTTCCAAGGCCGGAAACAGGAGTTCTGCCTTTTCCAGTTGCAAATAAGATTCAATTCAGACATTTTATTAATCATGACAATGTTGCTGACATTTCAGCAGCATTCAGTTCATGTGATACAGCAACAAATCTCATAGAGGTAAGTTTCATACCCAAGCAAGCCTGTGGACAATGGTGTTCTTGCATTTCCTTTAAATTTGTAACCCAAAAGAAATAACAACTATGTAATGAAAAAATAAGAGCAAAATACTCAAATCACAGCAGAGCCTTCCTATCAGTGCTCTATGATTGTCTATCCTTCAACTGAACACATAAAATTGTGTTGGGGTCATCCCAGTTGTATAATTACAGCTGCACAAAGAGTTGCTGTGGTCAGAAAGCAGAAATAGATTTAGGCCAAAAAACATGTTGCCTGTAATAATTAAGCATCTTCATTCCTAAAGTTAAAAGTGAGTGAACCCTTAACTCCTTTTAACCCTTGCCCTGATATTGGCTTCCTTTTACATTGAACAGAAATGGTGGAAGAGAGAAGAAAGGATTTTTTTTTCTTTTTTCAAGGAAACAGAGTAAAGAAAGGGAAGATCACTTTGAAAAATCTCCTGCACCAAAAGCAGGAAGAATGATTTTCTTTACCTCCTGTCTTCTGCCCCAGCCCTCTCCAAAATGGTGATGAACTCAGCCAAGACTGGAATAATGTCCAGGGACTTATTTACTGATATTATTTCACTGTTTGACAAACAGTTCTGAATTGTGAGTTTTTGGGTACAGTTGTTTTCAAAACAAATCGTAAAACTTGCCACAAATCATTCATAATAAATATTTTTCCAGTTTTCTCTGCATCTGCGGCTCACATTGCAAAAGCACCTAAAGGCCTAAGCTGACATTAAGACAATCAGTATGCTAAAAGCTGTGTGTGTAGACAGTAAAATGAAATATTTATGTGAAGAACATCTCTACAAATAATACTTAGGGCCAAAAAGCATCAGCACATTTGGGGATTTGCTGTTGCATTCATGTTCTGTAGGATTTGGTGTGTTGTGGTTTAGGACTGTCCAGAAGGAGAGTTCCACAGATTTATCCCATAAAGAAGGATATTTTCTGGTGTTGTCATTTAAACAAGACTTTTGTCAGCCTCATATCAGCAAAGGGTTTTTTTTTTAACTTTGAATTCTTTGAGTGAAATGCTCTTTACAATCCAGTGGTGCTTGAGAAACCTCTGTGAGCACAGAAATGGACTGGGGAGGTTCAAGAGTCTGCATTTCTCCACAAATAATGCCACTCACTATGAGAAACCTGTGCAGGCAGAAAATGCAATGTCTTCTCTGTGCAGCAGTTCTAGCATACACTTTTGTGCTGCAGGGCTTGAAAGTTTTCCAGATGAGTATTTTAAATAAGAAGAATTTTGGAGGGGGCTTCCAGGTAGCTTTTTTCAGACTGACTTCTTTGGGAATAGTATGGCCCAGAACAGCAAAGCAGATATAATAACTGTATCTAGTAGTTCCTTTTCAGAATCAGTGCCTCTTACTCTCTGCTCAGATTAATGTAGCTATCACGTGAACTGCTTTATAATAATTTTGGTAGGAATCTGTAGGGACACAGTTAAGGTGCCATTATGACAGGAGATTAGAATGGGGAAAACACAGAAGGGCACAAGTCCACAGAGAATTCATTAGGATGCTAATTTGATTCCTCTGTGATTATTGCAGTGAGATTTCAGTGTGAGCCTTTAGAGAACTTCTGATGATGTGGAAATGAAAAGGTGTCAGTGTGCATTACACTGTCATTAGAAAAGAAATCAAACACTAAGAAAATATCATGAGAAGAAAATGGCACTAAGTTTTAATGCAAACTGGAGAGCTTCTTGGTGTTCCTTCCATTTCATCTCCTAGTGTATCATGCTCTGTGTGTGACAGTCAGTGCAGAGATTGATTGCTGGCTGGGCTTCCCCTGCCAATATCTGAGCTACCACAGAAGCCATGCTTTGTTTCAGTGTTGGGTTCCCCTTTTCCTGGCATTTCCAGGTGCAAATTCTCCTGCCTGGCTCTCCTGCTGACTAGTGGAACAGGTTTCAGTTCCAGGGGCACTGGAATTGCTGCCTAAAACCTGACTGTAGAAACTTTTATACCAAGGAAAACCATGCCTCTGGCCTGCCCAAAACTGGGGATTTTGAGGGATGTTTAACTAGCCAGAACAGAGGTCAGTGTACAAACACCCTCAGTTAGGAGGAACTGCTGGCATTCCAGCGTGAGGACTTTTGGGAAGGAATAAAACAAAAACAAATGAGTACTTTTGTATGTGCTCTCCCTAAGATATTTTGGATTTTGGTAAAAAGCGCTATTATATTTTTTATATTATTTTTATATTTTTAAAATTTTATAATTTTACTATTTTATATTTTTAATATTTGGTAAAATGGAGGTGTGAAATTAAAGAGTTTTAGCTAATTTTTGTAAGTATACAATTTTTAAGTTTCCTGTTTAGTTATGATGATCTGGAGTTGTGAGAGCAGCTTGAAAAATAGAGTTTGAGTTGAAGTACCAAAAGGTTTTCTGAGGTTTTTTTCTGTACTCATGTTCTATAAATTATGGCTGTAGGTGGACACAAATCTTCAGGCACTTATTTGCATGAATGTTTTTGTGGAATAGGAGCTGTGTCTTGTGTAGTAGGATTTTCACTTCCCCAAAGTGTTTTGTGCCACTAATTCCTCACTGCAGTGTCATGTTCCAGGAAAATGAGCAAACAACCTTCATTCCTTGTAGGTAGGAAATCTGTATTTTTTTCCACGTAGTGACTACTATTGCTGATAAATGGAATAGGATTATGGCAAAATATTGAGTAAACTGGAATGATGTCCCATGACAGGAGCCTGGGTACAGCTGCTCTGTTAACTCTGGTTTTGCTGTTCATCACCTGCTACTATTGTTCATTTATCTTTCTTTCCAATAATAATGTTTGGCCAAGGTGAAGCAAAAACTTCTTGAGCTTGGATGACAAAAATGGCAACAGGTGATTGCAACACTTCCAAAATCTCTGAATAATTTGCATTTATGAGTTGGGATTTTTGTCTTTGATGAGACTCTGGTGGTTCCCTGTGAGCATGGGAGATTTCCCACTGCAGGTTTTTTCAGGTGTCCCCTTCAACAGATCTGGAATTCTGGGCTTTGTGTAGGATAGGTTCTTGCCATGTGTGTGCAACATGGCACACAAGACCATTCTAATCCCTAATAAACCAGACTGATGCAGGAAGGAAATGGCAAGTCACAGACAGATTTGTTTCCTAAATGTAACAACTACTGTGACTGTGCATGAGTGCTCCTTGGGGAAAGGCACATTTCTTCTGCAAGATAACTTCTGTTAGATAAATTCACTGACTGATATCTAACAGATGTATTTATAGCTAATAAATCAAAGTTATATTAATAACATCTCTAATAGATTAATCAGAGACTGAATTTGCTGTATCAGAATTAAAGCAAAGTTATTTTTAGAAGTGAGGTTGACCAGAAATAGTGAATGTTTGCAAGTAGAAAATAGATTAAGGCCATATTAAGCTGTAAAATAAACAGCTGGCTTTTGTGTGTCTTGTCTTGATCCAAAGTATGTTCTCAAGCGTTGCCAAAATACAGAGATGCTCTAAAGGAAAGCAGTGTCTGTCTTGATGTAAAACCTTTCTTTCAAGACTCTGTCAGTGGAGACAAAGAGAAATACAGCCCAGTTAATTCCTAGGAGTGCCTCTGCTGGACTGAGATTTGATTCTGGAAACTCAGAGCACTTAATGCATCTCCAAAGCACCATTCTGGCCCTTCCTGATTCACAGAAGTGACAAAAAATTTAGGAAAACTGAGTTTAAAATTGGGTTGGTGTGACTGAGATCAGTTTCAGCTGGACACAAATGCGCTTCTCACATGGACACACAGACATGATCCAGATATAAAAAATAATCCTTACAGAAAATAATCCTTACTGCCCTGATACTGAAATGGGAGTTATGGCTGTGTCTTATGGTTGCTAAAATTTATAGAAGTAGCTACAGAAATGGAATTTTAGGCTTTAACACATTTCTCCCCAATCCCAACAATTCTTGTCTAACAACATGTGTTGAGTTTAAACCTTGTGAAAAAAAAAAAAAAAAAGAGCTTGTAATTTGTGTTATAGACAAAGTTTAGATCAATCACTTTTTACACTATTTCACAGTTCTTCATTTCATACACTTGTGTAGCTACTTAATAAAAATACATAATGCATGACTTTGTACTCTAAACTGTTAATTTATAATAATTTTATGTCATCTACTGTAATTATGGAATAGTGCAATCTGTACTAGTTGACAATATTTTGGCAGAAGCATCTACTGTAATATTTACAAGGCATTTCTGGCTCCGTTTAGTTTTCATTGTGCTTCCAGTTATTCTCCTGAGTTATTTGGATACCAGTTTATAAAAATGTCTGTTGTTTGCTTTGCTTCTTGACTAGTTAATCAAAAACATTTTAATATTATGGAGCTTTTCAAGAGAGAAATTATACTCTAAAAAATCCATTATGCACAAACAGAGAAAGTAATGAAGTTCTGCTGGTCCTGAAGTAATTTCACAGCATTTAAAGCTAAGCTCCATTGTTTAATCATTTCTAATCATTTGCTTATAAATTCCAGTCTCAACCTAACTCTGTGGAATTTTTTCTGCTTAATTTTTATTTTCATTATCCACCGGATAACTGGTGTAATTCCCAGACCTCTGCAGAAGTCACAGCTAGTTTGCGTGGCTGGGCTAAACATGCCTAAGGAACATTAACTGCAGCCACAGATTTCTAGAAGAGCTCTGTACATGTGGAACTCTGTGGAAATTGTTCACTTATTTATTTGCAGTAGGTGTTTTGTTACCCAAATGGAAGCTGCAGCTGCTGAACACATCGTGAAGCAGATCTCTTATTTTTTTGCTCTTGGTAGGAGCTTTAGCTTCTCCCAGATTCCGATCAGACTACTGAGGAGGAGATTATCATTTAATTTATGTAACTTTAAATTTCACATTTGCATTTCGTCCATGTGTCACTAAATATACCATGGTGGAGCACTTAGATCTTTGTTTCAGATGAGGGGAGGTTGTGTGGCAGTGAAACCCGTGCATGAATACCTGGGAGAAAATGATTCTGCAGTGTGCTCTCATTTGCTAATTGCAGATCATTGCTGTTACAGACAGCGAATTGTGTGGATGTTTATGACTCCGGATAGCAGATAAGTGAGTTTACATTTGCATTTTGATGTGGATCAGGAGTGTGTATTTGAAGTAAATGTCCTGATTGCCTGCAGGTGATCACACTTTCATGAGCACCACGGAGTCATCCTGGAAAGTGCCAGTGGTTATTTGTGGGTGAGGAGATGCACTCCGGGAGAACCTGGGAATGGGAGACCGCAGAGGTGCTGAGGAGGAGATAGGAAACCACCACCTTCACTCCCTGCTGTCATTAATTACCATGGGCCACTTCAGAAATAGCTGAGTCCATCAGGTCACTTAGACCAGAAAGAACATTAACTATGTGATTAAATAGTTAGTATTTCCAGTTGTCCCTTCATTTCTGGTGTGAAATTGTGGAGTGCCATTCCCATGCCTGCACACTGAGTTTGGTGTATGCCCTGCATGGCCAGGCAATGACATCTGTGGGGATCCTGGACTCCTCTATCACACACTGGGGGAACTGAAAAGCCAGTTCCTGCTGCTGCCTGTGGCCAGGAAGGTCCAGCTGGGCCAAGGAGCTGATCTGGGGCATCAGCAGCAGAACCGTAAAACAGGGCACAGGCTCTGAAGTGTGCACAACAAAAGTACTGGAGAACAATAATAGTAATTCAGGCATTTTGGTTAGGCTTGTAGGTTTTGTCTAGACTGGCAATGTTTCTTTAAGGGATTTTTCTCCTGACATTTCTGATTCATATTTTAAAGGATAATACATTTCCAGTTATAATTTAAATTATTTTTGTTTATGAATTTTATTTGCTTTTCCAATCATTATATAAATATTTTTATGCCCTGGAGAGCTCTCTTTAGCGAATCAACAAACTTGTGATCCATACTAATTGAATTATGAATCATTTCAAAACTAACACCAACAAAAAAAGAGATGCCGTTGTCCTTTTATTTTTTATTTTTGTTTTTATGTGTACTGTTTTAATTTCAATGTCTTTAATTCATTTTATAAGTTTCTATTATCCAGAGACAGGTCTGGATCCAACACTAATGGATTATTTTCTCTGCCAGTTCGAAGTGTAGTACATGAGAGACACTGAGAAATCTGACACAGTGCTAAATTCAATAATGAACAAAAAAGTTTGCTCCTCCATCAACAATGAAGATGAAAATATTAGATAACTTATTCTGTGCACAAAAAAAGATTTATCTGTATGTAGGATGACTTCAGCAGTTATTGATTCTGAGGATGGTTCCATTCATTTATTCCCTCCCAAATGTTTTATTTGTGATCACAAGAGTCATCTAGTGCAATTAGTGATTATGAAAACTGCCAGCACGCAATTACTCAGAATAATATAAATATTCAAAACAAGAGCCAGAAGAATATGCAGCAAGCACAAGAAATTTGAGGTCAAAACAAAAAAGGGCTTTTTTATCCTGTTGACAAAAAAAACCCAGAGAAACTATGAATAAATTTGTCATTTGCCCTGAGACAATAATGCACTGTATTTGAAGGTCCCACATCTGGGTTTTTGTTGTGCTGAAGGGAAGTATTCTCCAAAGGTACTGATTTTTCCCCAGGAAGATCCTATTGCCATTTCTGACTTGAATTCTTTTACGCCAGCTATTATTGCAATGCAAAACTACTTCCTCCTGAACAATTAAATATTCCATTGGAATCTGGAAAAAAACATTTGGAAGCTTATTATTTCCTTTGATGGAGTCCACAATAGGAAGAGTAAAAACCTGTGTTGTTGTGAACTGGGTTTTGTTTATGTTTTCGGGAATTTAAATAATTTTGGGGTAGACTTTGGCTCTCTGAAACTGCATTTGGAGTCTGATTCTGCTGCAAGGCTCCATAGCTTGTCTTGCAGCATCTTTTGGAGGTGTTTTATTTTCCTCAGAGTTGCCACAGCTCATATGAGCCTGATGGATGTTTCACAGCCACATCTCTGTTTTGCACCTGTGTGGAACACTCCCCATGTTATTGATGTGCTTTTGGTTTTGGAGCAGAAGCAAACAAGGGAAAATACAGCAACAGAGCGGCTCCATGCACAGTTTGAGGTGTTCTTTGGGAAATAGCTCAGGTGCTGATTTGCTTTTAAGATATTCCAGACCTCACTGGAGGAAGTGATTTTACAATACAAATTCCTCTCAGCATGTGTGGACACAGAGATCATCCCTGACCCAGAGAAGCAAATCCACCCCTAACACAGAACAGCTCCTTTTAATGACTCTGTGCTTGGTGTTTGAAACAGATTTTTTCTGGGGAATGAGATTCCTGTTCAGTGTTTCATATCTCCTAAATGTTTATGTCTCCACGCCCAGAAGAGCAGCAGCTCATTGAAAAATTGATCAGTGCTGGGTTGTCAGTTTGTCTTCACATAATGAAGACAATTCTCCAATATGTGTGATGACATCCATTAGGAGCATCAACTGACCCCATTCTGCTCATCTCCTTAAATATTAAGCCAATTTCAGGATCAAGCCCTAATAACTGAGGTTTTCAAACTTGCTGTTTACAGTATCCTCTTTGCCCAGACAATAATTGCACTCAAAGTCAAAGGACAGAGTTTACAGACCTCTGCCCTAGCAGTGCCCAAATCTGCTGCTGGGTTAATTATAGCTGGGAAGAATTCAGAAAAGACCAAAAATTGGTGAGCTTGGATGCTTGTCTCAGCACATCATACTTATTACAAACTATTAATGAGTCTTGTACCCAATGAGAGCTGTATTTTTGAATATGTTCTCCGCCTGAGATTAATGTTGATGCAAGTCTCCTGACACTATTAAGGTGTTTAAAATAATACGTTTCTTTCATGTAAAACAGCTTCATTGATTTCAGAGGTTTATACTCAATACAAAACCACTTATGCTGTCATTTGCTAATTAATAATTTAAAAAGGGGGGATTTTGTTGAGTTTAGATTTGCATGGTTAATTATGAACTTAACACCATAATCGAAGGCTGTTCTATTTGTGTCATGGATGGAGGGGAAGCTGCAGAAAAAAGTTTATTACAAAGACTCCAGCTGAGTGTCCAGGTGCACAAAGGATCCTCTGATTTTCCAGAATCCACGGAGAGGAGCCTGGAGGTGGCTGGGTCCAGCCTTGGCCCCAGTTTGGAGCAAGATTGGGGATTTGTGAATGAACAGGACGGGGCCACTCAGAGACATTCCTTGAGCCTTTATTGCAGCAACAGCCTCATAACAGGTTTTGAGATTGATTGATGGTAACAGCTCATGTCTGCCAGCAGCAGCTGATCTCTTTGGGGCATTTTAAAAACTTTCCAGCCAATAGCATGTTGCTAAGCTTACAGAGAATTCTTCTAGCCAATCACTAAAAGCATACCTAATTCAAACAATGCTTTCTTCTATGCTTTTCTAACTGTACACAATATTCCATCATTAAGCTTAAAACCTTATACTATCTTACTAGGCGTATTTTTCTGCTGTCTTAAGGTCTATCCTGGCCAAACTTAAAAACTCAAACTGTTGTTTCATGTCCTTGTTTACTGTACTATTGTAACTTTTCCTACTCTCAAACTTTGCAGCTAATTCCAAACTCTTCTGCTCTTTCTGTTTCTGGGGTCTTCTTTCACAGCTTTCTGAAAGCCTCTTTACCTTTCATATTTCCCACACTGCTCTTCCCAGCTGTGTTATTGGGGTGAGGGAACAGGTCTCTGGGTGAAAGATCCCAAAGCCTTTGTGGTCCCCAGAGGGCCAGAGGAGCACAGCACAGATCCTGTGAGGGAGAGGTGAAAGGCCTGGGACTGCCCTGGGCTGGCCTCAGTCACCTGGGCGTGTGTCCAGCCTTGAGCACTGCATCTGGCAGGGGGTGAGAAGGCATAGCTTACCATTCCCTCTGTATTGTTCATGTATCTCAGGGTTTGGAGATGGCATTTATTGCATTAATAATGGCATAATATTGCATGCAGCGGGGAGAAGCTCAGGAGGGAAAAGAAGTTTTGCTAGACCAGAAGCCCGAGTCCTTGCAAGACATTCCTGAAGTGGGAGTTGGTAATCTTCAGACAGGTGGCTAAGGATGGTGGTAATGACCAAGAACAAACAACTGGTGTACTCTAGAGCACAACCCATATTCTGGATACCTTTTAAACAGTGCTACCAAAAGGATTCTTTTCACTACAGCACCTCTGCCTCCAGTAAGGACTGAAAATTCTCTTTCTTTCTTGTAAGAACCAGCATACTTTAATTATTGTTTCAGTCAGCATATGCAAAAATGATACATTAGAAAAGAAACTTGAAAGCATAATATTAGTAGAAATACAAATCTGGCACAGAAAATCCAAATTAAACATTGCAGTCCATATTGAGATATGAAAATACTGAATATGAGAGGAAGGACAAAAGGGGAAGTCAAATGTTTTGAATCTAAATCCAGTGAAATGAAGAATTACCAACTGCAAATAATAATAAGGTCAATGTGTTAATTTTTTTACAGAAATGTGTTTCAGTTTTTTAAGCCTGTTACTTGTAGAGTTAAAACTTTCCTATCTTTGTTTTACATCTGTGAAAGAAGTGATAATTTAACAAAAAATCCTATAACAACTCCAGAAGCTGAGGCTTTCAAAGTGTTGCTATTATTTCCTGGTCAATAGCAGAAGATTCTCCTGGAAGTCAATAGGGCAAAATATCCTGTACCAGATGTTTATTCTCGTCTAGGTGTAGTTTTGAGATAGTTCTTTACAATCCAAATTGGAGTGCAATTACCGTATTAGAGCAGGTGGGTTCTTGCTTCCTCTTCAGAACCTGATCCCAACAATGTTTCCTGCACCTGTATCTTTCTTTAGAGGCACAAGGGTGATGTTTAGATGATAAACTCCCAGCCACACTGACTTTTCAGAAATGGTAGCAGATGCAGCCTGAAAATCCTTCTGCCTACCAGGAGCCATGGAATGCAAGTCCCACAGGAGCTTTGGGAGGCCCAGTCAGTCACTGTAGATGACAGAAGGAGGAACCTGTGAGAATTTCACCTTCTTCATGTGAGCAAACATAACCCCCAACTGACAAGCCCATTCTCCAAAGCTCTTCTGTTTTCCTCCCTCCACCTGCCAGTGTGCCAATAAGATGAGCACTTAAAATGCTATACTTTTTAATTACTAATGAATTAGGCTCATTTGTCAGATGTCTGAAAATGTGAACACAGGTTTGGTTTTTTTTTTTTTCCAAAGCCCCACTGCTTGTGTGAATAAATAGCTAAGTGGTCTTTACCTCCCAAGGGGAGTGCAGTCAGGAAAAGGTGGAATTAGGCAATTAACAAAAGAAGTGAAAGCAGTAAAATAAGAAAAGAGGCTTCTGAAAAAGTTTGTGTTATTCTGAACTCCCCACAGCCATTCTGTGGGGTTCCACTTAATTGAGATGAATAACACAGTTTCATAAAGAGACCAGTGGAAGGTGCCTATTTAAACTTTGTAACTAATTAATAGTTTCTCAAGGATGCTCAGCAGTGATGTGGGAGTGTTGCTCACGCTGTTGCTGCCACGTCTGTGGCTGGGTCTGGTTTGACTGTGCACAGGAACAAAACATCTCTGCTAACACAGATTTGTCCATCTGTCACTGAGGGAGGAGGTCAGTTGCTGTTATCAGCATATACTTTCCATTTCCTAAGTGCTGTCACAGTTTCAAGAAAGTTTTCCCCTTTCAGACCCTTATAACAAGAGAAGAACAAATGTGTAGGTTTAATAGTTGTCATTTTCATCTTAGCATCAAACAAGAATAACAAGATAATGTTTCTCGTAATTTAAATATTTGTTCCTTCTGTGATTCACTGCAATGCACTTGTTGCTAGAAATTTGTAGGCATTTGTGAGCATGAGCTGCCCTCCTCGACCATGTGACACATCTGTTACCATTTCATCCTGTGCAGATCTCAAAGATCTCTGTACCTCTGCCTTGGTAGAATATTCTTATAAATTAGCAGCTTTCTGGCTGAGATAGGCTTTTGAATCTGTCTCTTGCAGCAAACAGCTTTCTGAACATCTGCAGCTTGCGTTTATGCAGCAGGTCTTCAGAGCATGCAGGGCATGAACTGAGCAAGCAATGAATTGTGGCTCTCACCAAGTCTTGGGTGTCACCTGCAGAGCCCTGGGTCCTTTGCTGCCCCCAGCTTCTCACAGGATTTCTGGAGGGTTGGGTTTCCTCCTTCCCTGCCACCAAGTCAGTGGGTCTGCTTGCATGAACAAAAACTGTTCTTCTTGTAGCTTGACCGTCCAGGACTGAGGGGAAAGGTTTCTTAATTCTCTGCATGGTCACTCTAAGGGCAGATTGCAGCCATGGCTTTGTTCCTCCCTCACATTTGGGGTAAAACCTTCTGTTCCCAGTGAAGAGCTGCTGTAAGGTCTGTAAGTGTAAAATATTCAAAACTACAGGAGGACATCCTTGGATGGGTGCATGGATTGCAAGAGAATGGATAGTCTGAATTACAAAAAAAAAAGAAACAAAAAAAAAAACCAACAACAACAAAAAAGCTGGATTTCACTTTGTTGGAAATCTTTTTTGTTACGAAATGAGGTGCTAAGTTTCAAGGAAACAATTGTTACTATCTTGCTAAGTGTTTATAGCTCTTTTTTATTATATATGCTTCCTTGAGGATCTCTTACTGTTCTGCTGGATGTTGTTTTCCCTTCTCCCCAGCTATGGGCCCCTGGTGTATTTTTCCAGGGGAAGTCAGATAGATATATACCAATAAGGATTTGCCATGTAGCTATTCAGTACATTATTTTTCTTGATGGCATGTTTGCTTCCTAAGCTTTTTTCTTTACTACCACTTTTCTCTGCTTCCCAGATTCAAGAAGACTTTCTGGATGTCACAGTTACTTCAAAAATATTTGGCAAACAAGTTATTTCTCAAGTGGAGAAGCAACAAACTTAAACCAGGTTATCCTCTGTGCTCCTTGAGAATAGATGCCTGCTTAATCCTGTAGAGAAGTAAATACTGTCTGGAACAAAACATCTCTATGCTGTAAGATTGCTTGATTTTCATTTATTTTATTTTTTGTCCAGAGAGGATGAGAGATTTTTGCTTTAACAGTTGTGTGAAGAGCTGAATCAATACAAGATAAGACCTCAGAGGCTTTTTCCTCGTGTTGAACTATTGGATAAGCCTGTATCACTTTATACCTTGGTGTGCAAGCTGCCCGCCTCCCCTGCTTCCCATGGCAACCTGTGGGTGTTAGCAGAGTGTCGAGTGACACCAGGAACTCTGTCGTGTGTCAGGGGAGCACAGAGCACAGCAGGCAGCTCGGAAATGGTCACTTTCTGTAACATTTGGTGTCGGTTCAGTCACATGGCCATGTTCACTCTACCTCTGGAGCATCACTGCTCAGAGATGAGCAATGTTAAACAGGTGTGAACGTGATAAGCTGTGCCTTCCTCCCAGCCCCCATACAGGCACCCATTTTCTCAATTTAAAATGGAGACTGGGAATGGCCAGGAGCAGCCTCCCCATCCCCAGAGCTCCCACAGCCCGGGGCATCTGGGGGGGTGAGAGGAGCCAGGAGCAAAGTGAAATGGAGGGGGAGTGCAAAGAAGCCATGCAGGGATCCAAAGGGACATGGTGAGCAGGGGTGTGGCACTGCAACAGTGACACGACAAAGCCACTAATAGGCAGAGACAACAGACTCTCGTAAAACACTGCTGTTATATTTGTTCCACGAGGCTGGAAGGCTACCTAGCTCAGCTTTTGTATCGATGTGGAGGCTCTGCTTTCATAAACCCACACAAACACACAATGTTTGTCACTCTTTAGAACCAACTTGATGCAAAGGTGTTTGACTCTTTTGTTACTATCATTTTATATATTGATGTAAAATCATAGAGATGAGTTGATTTTCTGGAAGATGCTAGACATATCTTTTGTTTTTTCTTGGCATTTCTGATCTTCTTCGATTTTGAGCTCTTGTAATGAGCTCAAACACTGTAACTCAAATTCCCTTGAAGTGTTTGTAAAACCTGCAGAGCTCAATCTCTTTGAAACATGACACAAAAATTCACTTTTCTAGTTCTTACTCTTATGCCTGCCTTTACTTTAGATAATGAATCTTGGATATTGTGGAGAGTAAGGATGAGTCAGCTGGGTGAAGTTTTTTTATTTGGCAAAGCCACAGTCAAAATATTGATAGGCATTGCAAAGTGATTAACAAGCCATGTTACTATTTTTGGCCTTTCAGAAAGTTTAACAAAGTTCTTGGTAATTGTTTTCTTGTTTTTTATCTCCTAAGTAGAGGAAGTTTCTGCCATCTGGACAACACCCCTGCTTGGTGTCTCACAAGTACAGATTCATTTTTCTCACCGAACAGAACTGTTAAATGGTGTATGTTGGAAGGCCAGTAGTCATTGCTGTCACATCCAGAAACTGCCTTAGACAAACTTTTTGTTCTTCCTTCCTGGATTTGGTAACAAAAGTAAAAAGAAAGCAGAAAGCTACAAAGAAAAATATTGATGTGGATAAGGAATCATTATTTTTACAGAATATTTTCTTGTTTTCCTAGTTTTGAGCAGTTTGAGAGCTTTACTGATTGATGTGGAAAGAATGCTACAAAACCACCTCTCACTCGCAAAGTTGTTTCCTGCCTTTTGAATTTGCTGATAATGTGCAGAACATGGACCTAATTAATTGTCCCAATCACTTTTCCTCCGTCGTTACATGGGACAGAGCTTCTCAAGGCCATCAGGATTTAAGTACATTACTCTGTTTATGTCCTTGCACCTTTTGGACTCAGTTTTAATGATGGAGTCTCAATTTTATATAGATTCCTTCACATGTACATAAAGTCTTCTTAGTTTTAATATTTTACATTTTAGTGTGAGCTCTTTAGAATTTTTCTTCCATCCTTCAAGATGCATTCACTACCTTCCTGTAATTTCTCTGCGTGTCATTCAAAAAGTCTTATTTTGTGGAAAGCTTTTTCTGTAGTAAGAAATCAGCTTTTTGATTATTTGACAGATCCCTGAGTCTGGTATCTCACAAAGATCACTTTTCTCAGGAAAATGCTGCATCTTGTGAAGGAAAGATTAAATGCTAATTCAATGGCAATGTAATGCCTGTAGCCTTATGCCTGCTTTGCCAAATCCTCTCTCTCTCTCTCTCTCTCTCTGCAATGACATTTAAGTTTTTCATGCACAAATCCAGGGGCAAATGATCTCCCTGTTTGTGTTGGTGCAGTTCTGAAGTGCCTGGTTCAGACAGTGACTCCAAGTTCTAGGAGCTCACTGAGGGTCTGCCACACTCAGCACAGAGAAATGATGCACTGAGAACAGGATTGTGTTGGCGTTCTGCTCTCTTGAGAACATTTTCTGGTAGAAAGAAATAGGAATATTTAAAGCGCACATAGGAGCCTCTTCAAAATTCTCTGCAGCTGTAGTTTGACAATATTACACAGACTGAAATGTTTGCTTATCAGGAAAGCTGAAATGTTTAAAGAACATTGATCTACATTTCTTGTCAGTTTACTGTCTCCATTGGCACAACATTTGGAGGGATTCTGATGTTATGAAATGGAGAGTGCCTCAGACTTGCATCTGCAGTGAATGCTCCGTTACCTCTTCCTGAGCCTTGGAACAATAACTCCTTCCACCTAAATACTCACAGAATGTCAGACATATGAGAGATCTGTGCAAGTTGTTCCTATTTTCCACCTTATGTTATAATGGCAACTGCTGCCAATCAGCAAAACAAGGAAGTCGGGAAATGGGAATTTTCTGTGAGTGCCACTGGCTTCCTTAATTTCCTTGAAATTAAGTACAGGCACTGTTCAACTGTTGACATTTCTCACAGCTGAGGCAGTGTCAATGTTACTGACACAAAATGTTTAAGTGCTTATGTCAACTTCTGTGTGTGCTCTAATTGAGCTCTGCCAGATCACATGATTCATTTTCTGGTACTTCTCCAACCCTGGCCAGAAGCTGTGATAAAGGACTCAGATGGAAAATTGCGATTAGAATGATTTTTTTAAGATTCTCTCTTTTTATTTCTTTCTTTCTTTTTTTTTTTCTTTTTTTTTTTTTTTTTTTAAGTAAAAGAAGCACTTTTATGATAGCTTGCAGCTTTTGCTGAGCAAAGCTGTGATTAGAAGGTTGTTATGTAGGACTTTGGCAGCTGACTTGCAATGAGAATTAAGAGTACAGAGTTGAATGCAGACACAGAAATTGTTAGTCCTTTCCCATGGTTTCTATTGTATAACTCCATGTTTCTCTTTAATAGCATTGCTTCAGAGCTCTGCAGCTCTGGTCTGATTTGATCTCATTTTAGGGTGTCTTGTTGCTGTAGAACCACGGTGTTTTTACAGTAGTGAGTGCTTAAGAACCTGATGGGGAAGCAATAATGGAAGTGTTCCTAATTTCACTACAATAACTCTCCATAATCTGCACAAAACACTGGCTGCTTCCTCCTGCTTCTCAGCAAAGATTTAAAAGCTGAGTGAGTTGCCATGTTACTTAAGACTTCATTATTTTTTGCAAAGTATACTCCAGAGCATTTGCTAGAACATTATGAAGTATTATCATAAATGATTAAGCTGAACTATAATTGTCAAAATATGTGAAAAAAGCACATCTGGCAAGCCTGGTTTTTCACTCCCTAATTCACATGAGTCAGTAATTCACCATGGATCCTCCTGACAGTGTGGATAAGTCTGGCTCTGTTGCGGGGCAGGCTAGGAAAGCTGATCTGGTGTGCATTTGTATTTTTTCAGGGTCACTCAGCTCCATCAAGCACAGCAGGCACCTCTTGCCTGGTCTAAACCATGGCAGCCTGCACCTGAACTGGGAAAAGTCTGGCTGATGGACTTGGGGAAACAGGAAAACCAACCCTGTGGGTCATCAAATCCAGGCTCCTGCTGGCAGGTCTACATAACTAATATTCATTAGCCTAAATAGTGGTGGTTTCTTGCATCTGTTGTCCCTTTTGTCTCCTTGCTTGTATGATAGTTATACTGTCATTTCTACATCTCGGGTGTATTTATATGGCCAATCTATAACATTTGTTCTTTTGCCAGCATCAGCCTTTAGTTAAAATGCTCTTTTTCCTTGTTTCAGGTTAGTTCTACAGTGAGGAAGAGTGAAAAATAGGTAACATCCTTCTCAATTTTCATTTTGTGAGGTTACACAAACCAAAAGGTTTCTCTTAAAAAGAAGTTGAAATTCCCTCAGTCATACTAATGCAGATTGAATTTATTTTCCTTGGGTGGATGAGGCCTCACTGGTACTGCCCAAATACTTCTCCTGATGAAACCTCTCACATCTGTATTAAATTACAGCCTCAGCATCCTGTGGTGATTGGACAGTAGATCCAAATTTTTTCCTTCCAAACAATGAATGTTGTAAGTCTCTTAGAGCATTATGTCAGTAGTATGGGTGTCAAAGAGAATATCTCCTAAAGCTGTTTGTGATGAGATTGTACAGGGAGGAGGGCAGAAATAGAAGATTTCCAGTTCTTACATTTGCCAAGCCACTGGAACACAGTAACCACCTCCAGCTGATATTTGCCTACTACTTTCCTTCTTGTTAAATTTAGGGAACATTTTTGACATAATTTATCTTTATGATAACATTAAGATTTCAGCTCTATTTGAGTTTGATTGTGGAGGTCTTTATGAACCTTGCTGCTCCTTACTGTGTGTCTCTACAGGGATTTTGACTGCAAAAGGTGATTTGCTGTTCTTTTCCTACATCTTCACAGTATTATTGCATAAGGTGACTCTACACCATGTTGTATCTCTAATACCTGCAGTACACCTTGAAATTCCTATTCTGCCATGATGTGATTATCTTTGATTCATGTTCCTTCTGAAGATGTCTTCATTTGACTGCCCAGATTCCTTGGTTTCTTTCGTTTTCTGGTTATCACTGTTGGCTCCTTCGCTACACTGGATCAGACCACCTTTATTAATCTCTGAATTTCTTCTTGCTTCCTCCACTGTTCCTTCATTTAACAAGTCCTTCCACACTCTTAACTTGTAAAGAACAGGCTCAAAGCAAGTCCCATTTCTCCTGATTCCTCATCTCCTTATTTTGGGATCCCACAGAATTTAACTTCCAGTGTGGCAGTGGGTTAACAGTTGTACAGCACTTTCCAAATAAGGGTGCGCAAATGCTGCTTGTTCCATCTTGCATGACTTCTGCTAGATAGAAGCAGAAGCTGAGTATTTTACAATTACTTAACTCCTCCGTGGCCAGAACAGAATTAGGAGCTGTCTGTGCCAAGATCCAGCACTTTTGCACGCCTCACCTTTCAGAGGCTGTGCCAGGGGTACTGAGGGGCTGTGGCTGGAATATCCATGGAGCTGCCTTGTGGAATCTGCACCCTCAGCAGTGCACTGCTGGATCTGCTGAAAAACCTTCCTGCTTTAACTCTGGGATGCAGGAAGAACACTCCTGAGTTTTTTCTCAGCCAGTCTGTCCAGAGGGGCCACAGCTGAGAAATCTGTGCACGAAACTCTCTTCACTCCTGTGCTTGGAGAAGCTGAGCTGGAGCTCCCAGAGCTGTGACAGAGCTGCTGAGCAGCACAGTTAGGCATGCTATGTACAGAGGGGGGCAGTGAGGATTCAGCAGCAGACTTAAATTGTCATTTCTGAGCAATTGTATAATAAATTGGCCTGGAAAGTGTTGAATATTTTAAGGCTTTAAATAACAATTCGGCCCTGCCTTTTGTGCACAGTGTTTGCTGTTGCTGTGCTGTGCTGGAGCTGTCCAGGTGCTGCTCAGGGTAGGCTGAATGCCCGGAGTAATTAAAAACTCGAGGCTGGCATTAAGGATCCTGAGTCATCTGCTCACCCAGAGCACAGCTCTGTGCTCTGGGAGCACCAAGGGGTGTTCCAGAGGCTGCAGCCTGGCTGCTGGGACGGGGATATGTGGGAAGGGAAGGTACAGGGGGTAGGACAAAGTGGATGGAGTCTCAGAGCTGGGCAGGAACAGCCCTGCAGGGTCAGGCCAGAGGTTGGCATTGCTCAGCATCCAGCAGCTGCCAAACACCAGATACCCTCAGAAGAATTTGCATTTTCTGTGTCTGTGATTTTAATTTTTTTTTCTTTTTTAATGCTTCTTTTTAAATGTTTTTAGTGTTTCTGTTGGCAGGTAGTATGTTTTTATTTTATACATCTTGATGGATTTTTTTCTCTTACATAAATTTCTGTCACTTTTAAGTCTTGTAGGTTGTTTCATGTTTGTAAATAACCTTATTTTTGTATAAGTACCACCGCTTGTAAATTCTAGTGTTGCAAAATCTTGGCAAATTTTTGTAATCTTTTTAGCTTCTTTTTTTTCTGCTGGGGGGAGATAAAAAGCCTCTGGAAAATTTTTCTCAGCAGACAAATATAATCTTCTATATTCTATATAATCTTCTAATAATATCAAAATTTTAATGAAAAAGTATTGCCCCTTTTTCATGTGGGACAGCATAACTCAGTGAATGGCATCCCTTCAGAGGAATTAATTCTGTTCCTTTGCTCACCTGAAGTACTTGATGAGTTCTGTGTCCTTGTCCTGCAGATCATTAGATCATTTGGTTACCAGAAGGAAACCAAACCCAGGAGCTGCAGGAGGGAGCTGCAGTGTAGCTCTGCTGGAGGGGGTTCAGTAATTAGCAGAGCAAACGGGATGAGATCAGAAGGCACAGGACCAGGACCTGATGAAAAAGGACCATGGCAACAAAGAGAAAAAGGAGTGGATGCAGGTGCCGGTTGGAGGAGAGGCAAAGCAAGGTTTTAGAGTAAGAGGTGAAAAAGCTGAAGGACTTCTAAGGGCTGGGGTCAGCTCAGGGTACGCAGAAGAGGGACCATTAGCAAAAAGTGATAACAAAGGAAGGGAGTGCAGGAGGCAGCAAGGAGGGAACGGACAGAAGGTCAGGGGCTAGGTGGAAAAAGTGAGTAATGGGAAGGAGAATAGCAAGAGGAGACAGTCTTGGGAAGGCTGAACCTGTGTATATTTCCCTGTTTTGAGGTCTCTGGGAATTTGATTCTTCTAGTTGTTTGAGTTCCCCAGGTATGAAATCCATCTGTGGTGCTGATTTTGAGGCAGTTTGCCAAGCTGGCAGTGTGTGCTGTGAAGGGCAGCTCTGTGGGGTTACAACCCGCACTGCACTGGAGGGAGGAGGCTCTGGCACTGCCTCACTTCAAGGTTTGGGTACCACTGGTTAATAAAGGTCTATCAATCTATTTATGAGCCTCCTACAGACCAAGTACAGAAATGTATGAAGACCTCAGAAATTATTTATGATGCATTTACAGCATAAATAGCTAAGCTGTCAACTATGATTGTAAAGTTCTTCCTCTACTCTTGCACTGTGCCTTTCATTTAATATGGCTTTGTTCAGAAACAAACCAATCCTGTGATGGCTTTTAATAGCTGTAATAAAATATTGAGAATATAATGTCTGCCAGTGTGGTGCAGACACATGGACTGTCTGTGATTTTGATGTTAGAGAGAGTTAAAAGGGAACTGAGATGGAGGGGCGACTTCTGGAAATGAAGGGAGAAAAGCTTTGGAAATTTTTGGAAGGTTTGAGTCTGAAGAGGATCTTTTTCCTCCCAGCAGTTCTGGATTTCCAGCCTGAGGAGGAATTCACCAGATATTGCTCCCTTTGATATTAAACCTGTGGGTCCCTGTAGCACCTTAACTTGGTTAAAAAGGAAAGTATTTTGTAAACAAAAATTGAGCTTTGTAAACAAAACTTGTTGTGAAACAACCATGAAATGGTTGGTCTGGCATCAGGGTAGACTTGCACAAACATTTGTCTCCTACCAGATAGAAGATGCCATCCCAAAGTCACATCATCATTAAAGTTACAAAATCTAGGCTTCTGGACTGTATAAATCTTGATACAAAATGTTTGAGTTCCTTCCTCAAGTCAAGCATTTTGTCCAGTTGTTAATGGGAGGAGAGAGTTTTGGAGTCCCCTTACACCAAAGGCAGTAATTCTGCATGAGACTTTCCAGTTGCAGCTCAATCATGACCACTTGCTGTACTCCAGCTCCCCTATCAACGTTATTTTTCAGCCTGAATACGTGTTCTCTGGCTGTATTCATGGACAGCAGTTGGAGCAGTTTGCAGCTCTCATTTTGGAAAGCTGAACAAATCAGGCTCCAAGAGTGTCCCCATGGCTCCACCACCCCAACAGGGCCGTTCTGTGCCTGTTCCACAGCAAATTCATCCTCCTGGAACCTCCAGCTTCAGCCCCTGCACGTCAGGACATCTGCTGCAGGTGGGGTTTGCTGTTTGCTCCTGCGCCACGTTGATGTCACTGAAGATTTTGGGACACTCCTAGGGCCTCGCCCTTGCCAGCTGTGTCCAGCTGGCCACGGGGCTATACTAATAATGAGTCATTCCTTCTGACAGGAGATTGCTGAAGTGTGATAGGTTGAGCTCGAGGATCCTTCAAGTGATGTTTAAAGAAAAAATAACTGCCTTTAAGTTCTTGCTGTAGGAGATAAAGAGATTTTGGGGGGGTGGTTTTTGGGGGGTAGGTAAAGAAGCTGAGTCATTTTTTGGTGCTTCTGGGTCCATGGAGAATTAAGAAACTGAGGAAGGGAGCAGACAGAGCAAGGAAGGAAGAAAGCAGTACCCTGTTTCCTCCAAAACCCTCGCCAAGGAGAGATTTCACACATTACAGAGTGCATTAGAATTAAGACAGGAGAAACTCTTTTAACTGGCTTCTGCACGACATGTTTTACTGGCAATATTAGATGATCTGTTACAGACATAGTCTAAAACTTTCTCGACACTTCAGAGAATGGCATGAGAAATCCACTAACTAAATTTTCACTGATTTTATGGAGACTGTCACAGTGGAAATGTAAAACTGGGATTAAATCAAATGCTGTGTGTTAACAGTAATTGTTGATATATGGCACAATCAAAATTTTGGTATTTTGCTTTGACTTATCCTTCTAAACCAGCCTGAACCTCCTTAGTATTCAGAAGTTTGTTGAAAGTTTACTAATTCTGACCTCCTGAAAACCCTATTTTTGACATTTTTGATTTCTGAATTCTTCTGAAATGCTGACTTTCCCTGTTACATTCAGTTCCTGTATTCCGTTTCCAGACAGATTTTGGCAATGCAAAGTTGTATAGAAAAATAAAATCAGGGAAAAAGAAAACAACATCATACTTTACAGCCTTCAGGAGGCCTGGTGGGTTCCTGAAACGAGAACTGAAATGCAAATGTATAGTCCTGGAGTTCTGACCTAGATGTCAAAAGAGTTACCTTGGACTGTGAATTTCTTGGACCATGTGTTTACTTGTACTATACACAAATTCCTTGGGCACACACTCAATTACTAATTGAGTTGCCTAAACCTCAAGCTATTCTTTCAGGGGTAATATATTTAATAGCATAAAATTCACTTTGACACTCTTGAATAATGATGAAATCTTTGTATTTCATTTTGGTCATTATAGTCACCATCACACTCAATACTTCCATTCTGGTGGGAAGGGCACAGTGGAGGAGCCTTACTGGAATAAGCATCTTTATTTTTTTTTCCTGTAGCTGTGACAAGAGCACTTGACTCTGTGCCTCTCTCTCTTAAGAAATTGTCTTGGTGGCACTAAGCTTGACATGTACACAACTTGTACATTTGCTTCATGCTAAGCTCAGCGCATAAATGAGATTTTAATGGTGCCTGAAAAAGTCAGTCAAGGTTTGAAATATAGAATTATGTGGATAGCTCAGTACTCTCATATTGATCTCCAAACCCAGTGCCTTCAGAACTACAAAAGCCTAAAATAACACCGTTTTCTCACCTGCCTCTCTGAGCTGTTTGCAAGTGAAAGGTACAATCAGCAGTGCCTTTAGCAGATTTGAGCACTCAGTAGCTGTGTTTGCCTCCTTTTTTTTTTCTCTCACTGTTTGTTTGGTGCGAAATGTAAATGGTGCCCATTTCCCCTGAGTTTCACTCTGAGGCACAGATTCTTCATCGACTGAAGAGCTAGGGAGGGTGGATGGAGCAGGAGCTGTCACTGTCGCTGTCGCTTTCGCTGTCCTGTCCCTATCCAGGTCCCCAATCCTGTCCCATCCCTGTCCTTATCCCTGTCCCGTAGCATCTGCATGGGGCCACCGTGCAGATGTGTAGAGCATCCTGCGGGGGCAGCTCAGAGAACTGGGGATGTACTCCAGTTCTCTCATCTGTTCCAGAGCTGGGCAAGCAGTTACTTTCTCTCCTCTGTTCCAGAGCTGGGGATGCAGTTCCCTCTGTTCCAGAGCTGGGGATGCAGTTAATTGTACTCCTCTGTTCCCACACGTGTCCCCAGGCAAGGAGCGTGTGTGCCACGCAAACGCATCTGAGGCTGATCAAAATTCCTTCTGCTGCAGGGAAAATTTTGCTCGCTAACGGAGGCCAAAGAAGTTTTCTATATCAGTTCAACAGCTGGTCTGGTTTTATTGATATTGAAATATTACCCCAGTTTCCGAAAATTCATGAGGTTGGAGAGAGCTGAAGTAGGCACAATCTGAATTGCACGTCGCACAATGGAAATCACTGCCACGGGAAAGTTTCTTAACAAATTTTGGTCATTTATAACACCTAATGAATAACATCTACATTCACTCTCTTATTTCTGCGAGCACTGCAGTGAGTGCTGCTGCACATACTGCCCTTCTCCTGCCTGCAGCCGGGGTAAGAGGAGGGAAATGCCTGTTAGCAGCACTGCCAGAGGAGCTGTCAGCCCCCACACTGCTCTCACCCACATGAGGGTACCAGTGCCTGCTCAGCTCTCAGCACTCTGCAGTCTGTCAGGGGCAGCCTTTGCAAAGACTGATGTTCAAATACATCAGTTATTATGGATTGCAAGTGTTGTGGCCTTTTGTAAAGGAAAGGGAATTCTGTCAGGGAAACGTTTTACAGTTTGGGGATGCAGTGAGATGAAAAATTGCGGAACTCTTCTTTCTTATGTGCTTCTGTAAAATCCAACAGACCACATTTTCTTTTGCTCTATTCCCTGTATACAGCTGAGATTGAAAGGAATTTACATGGGAGGAGAACATGCTGCTTTTATCAGATTCATATCAGGATTACTTCTTACGCAAGAGAAATTCTCCAGTGGCCATTATCAGTCAAATAATAATTTCCTTGAATCCCCTGAGCACCTGTGGTTGATGCTATAGCAAAAGTGAGGTGGTTCTTCCACAGAAATTGATGGAGTTGAGTAAAAAAAAAAATCCCTCAACATAGCCATTTCAATGTCCTGAGCAGAAAAAAACAGAACACTCTTTGTCTCCATGAGTCTTAACCTAGATTTAGCATGCTGCAGAGATATTTCTCTGACATGTTCAATGATAGCAGAAAAATATGTGGTGGTGCATTAAAAGCTATACAGCAAAGGAAGTTTGGGGAACTTAATCAGAGCCTTAGGCAAGAAAAGGATGTGTAACACTGATATGTACATTTTGCTTTTGCTGTAGTTAATAAAAAATGTTATGCCAACATTGGGTTTTGTCCCTTATGGTTTAGCAATGCAGAACCAATCCCTTTTATTCTTTGTGTCTTGTGTTTTTCTTCTCATAATGTTACTTAATCTGGAAATAAAAATGTTTGATTTCTGTCAGTCCCCTTGGCTACTTTGCTTAAAATGGTGCTTAATTGTTTTCACTTTAAAGGAATGGTGCCAGGTTTAAAGGTTTATTATATTTTTCTGGATTTTGTTTTAAGATTGCAGAGCTTTTTATATACTCCTCCTTGACACCTGTCATAACATGAGACTTTTCAAACTTGGCCACCACCAGTCTGAGAGGAAATGTTAGTGAATTGTCAGGATGCCACAAAGACCAGGTTTCTTCTCATTCTCTCCCAGCATCACTAATCCAGACAATTCTTTTACTCATCATGTTGCAGCAAATCCTCCTGTTATTGCACAGGTCCCCAGGGAGGAGTCCTGGGTGGAGTGCATGGCTTTTGTTGGGATGCTCATGTTCCCAGTTCCTGAAACTGCCAAATTGCTCACTGATTTTGGGACAGAGCATTTAGAGAACCAGTACTTGGGTGGACTGCTTAGCTCCTCCCGCACTCCACGGGGTGGTTTGTTTTTCTTCTTTCTCTTGTCTTTGAGTACAGATGCTGCTGCTTGTACTTTAGGTGCTGGTACATTATTGATCAAAGCACAGAGCATGCACAAATAACACTTGAACTGAGGTTCTATGGAAGAGAGAAATTAACTGTTGTCAGAAGCTGACTGGTTTCTATTTTAATTTCAAGACATTTAGGATGCTTCCACCAGCACCATCTTAAAATGCTGCCAGTCCCCATCTATCTAAGGAATGATTTATGCTTAAACTTAATTATCTCTCAGCTTTTAATTTTTTTCTTTAATGTTTCTCTTGGAGGCTGTTTTTTTACACTCAGGCTAATTTCTGATTACCAGATTTCACTTCTCTTAAACATGTTGAACAATTCTATTTTCCTACCCTGTTGTCTGTTTCAGTAGATTGCCATCAAATTTGGTTCTAGCTAATTAGAGAAAACCAGTTTCATAATTTTAAAGATTGTCCTCTCCTTCATAACATAAACAGCTTTAATTTGAAGGCCACATTCACCTCTTGTTTAGAGCACTAAAACCAATGAATTCCCTGCTCTGGAGGTTATGGTTCATGACCTAAATAAAAGAGCAATAAATCAAAGTGTGCTCACTGGCACTGAAGCAGGCTCCAACTGTGTGGAATCAACATGCCAGTTCCAAATTGTAATTTCACTAAAAATAGCCCAGTTTAACAATTTTGACAGTTGTAAACTTGAAGAATCTAGGCACACTGTCCATCTTGCTGTGTCTCATATGTTCTGTCAACCATGCAGCTTTTTGAAAGTATAACCAGAAAAAAAGCTGAATATTCTTCATTCTTTGCTAGATGTGCCCATCCTGGACCTCTGCAGAGGGGGCACAGAGTTAACAGCGATTTTTCAAAGGTGAAACAGAAGACTCCTAAGTGGTGGCTCAAGAATGGGAGGGAGGGTGGAATTCCAGGTCTGTATCTCCCCTTTATCACTTCCCATTTTGGGGTCTGTGTTTTCAATAAACAAAAGACAACTAGCCATGGTGTCATGGATCATTCATATTTTACAGGGCATGGTGAAATTGCTCTTCTCAGCCACAGATGCAAATTTTACTGTGTTTTCTCCTCCCAAGGCTTATCACCCAAGCCTTAATTTATCCAGGCTCTATTCAGCAGACATTCAATCATGTATTTAATAGGAGGCACTTGATTTGTCTTTTGGCTTCCATAGACTGTATGGGCAGGTTAAAATCCTAAACACTTGGATGAAATGGGCAGCACTTACTTTGCATTGGGGATAGATAAATAAAACAAGCATTTAAACTTGTGGTTAAAGTTTGCTGGTAATGCCAACGTTAACCCTTCAGCTGGCCATTCCCCTGACAGAAAAGTGAGTGCTGCTGTGTACTGCTTTAATGCCAATTAATTGCTCTCTGCCTCAAAAAATGCCTGAGGTTGAACCACACTTTGCTTCATCAGAATTCAACACTGCTATTGGTCTGTGGGGAGGAAAAGCAGGAATTAGAAGAGACAAGAGCACTGTGGAGCAGTAATCTTTTATTTATGTATAATGCTGTACATTTCCTGACTGTGCTGCGACTTTTCCTTCTAACTCCCACTAATTATGGTGACTGGCATGTGGCATGTGATGGAGCCTCAGGAGGCGTGGGACACATACAGCTGTTCAGAGCTGGCACCTTGCATTCCAGTTTGCATTTGCTGGCAGGCCAAACTCTCCTTTTTCTGAGGAGAGAAACAGGAATACTGCGGTTTGGTTCAAGTTGTGTTTGTGGCACAAACAGGCTTTATTAGAGGGAGCTGAAGTACTTTCTTCATTATCCAGAGGAGTTGCACCCACAGAAATGGAAACCGGATACCTGTAAACTAGTTCTAGTGAATTTTCAGAGGTCATTGTTCGTATCTATCTCTTCCAGCTCTAAACAATCCACATATTGTCTGTCCTGTATCACACCCAGTTAAAAAATACAAATGTCTGGCTAAAAAGATGATGGCTGAATAAAGAATTAATCACTGAAAAATGTATAAATTCACTTAGAGCTTTGAAAGTTTGTGGGTTTTGTCTTTGCTCAGAGGAAGGCAAGGAGAAAGATTATTTTCATATCTCCATTACTTTTTCAAGGTTCTAAAATACTTAACTCATTTTGCAAAATGTGTATTTGCCAACAGTCATATTTGCTTCATCATTATCAGTTTTGTGAACTCAGGCAGAAGCTTCCTAACTTTTAAAAATGTGTACCTGCAGAAAGTGGTAATGATGTACCAGACTCGCTGCTCTTGAGGCTACATTTGTACCCTCCTTGCACAAATTGAAAGTAAGCCAAATAAATTCTTTCCCACTCTTGGGAAATATGTGTTATTCTAAGTGCAAGACTAGAAGAAATGTGTTAATTGTTTGACACTTCATCATTTACAATGCTCATTAAAGGAGATAATGGTGGTGCTACAGATAGTGACCTGACAAAATTTTGCAGCTCTCCAAGGTGGTCACTGCATTCTTATACCCAGACAAGGCTTTTGAGAAGAATCTCTGTGGGTGTCGTCCATCTATTTACAGCCCAAGCAAGCTCTTCTTTGTTTCCAGCCCCTTGCCATACACATGATATGAATATTCCCATTTCCACTACAAACACTGATTTCACCTGCTCAGGGTTATCACAGTTGGTGCATGCACTGTGTCCTCTCTGGTGGGTCATTGCTTGGCAGTTGGGGGTGGTTTTTTGATATTACGAAAGACATTTTAAGTATATTAAAATAAATATATTCTTTCTGCTTTCTTTTCCCTAGGCATCAAAAAAAACCACCCAAAAAACCACCCCCAAACAACAAAGAGTGATTTTGTTAAATTTTCTTTTGCTGTGCAGCCTTTCTTTAACAGTCTTTCAAATGGAGCCCAGGGATATCCTTCATCATTTCCTCTATTGGTTTCTTCTCACTGTAAACTTAATGGAAGCACTCAGGCTTGTAGTGAAGAGGAAACCCACAGGCAAGTGACAGAAGCATCATAAGCTTCAGGGAGCTGGTTTAACATGGTTAATTAAAGGGGTGATCAGTTCAGGGCAGCACCAAGTGTGAAGGATTGATAGACAAATCCCTCCAGTCAGGCTCTAGATGAGTGCTCTAAATAAGAGAAAAGGCCTCTCAACTTGTTGGAGCCTGTTCTTGTCTTTGGGGGGGGATGGGGTGGGGAGAAAACTCCACAGCAGCAGCTGCAAGGCAGTACACAGAGCAAACCCATCTATTTGCCCCTTTCTGTCTTAAATTTTGGTATCCTAGGTGGACAGTGCATTGCACAGGTGATTTAAATGAATTACGTTTGGTTTAGTACTTCAGCTTTGGTTTAATCTCAGGTTTCACATTCAGAACAATGGAGGAAGTTGAGTTTGAAATTCAACTTGCTCAGATTTAGGCCTGATCAAATTTAATGTTTTCACTGGGGAACTTTATGAAAAATCAAGAGTGTGCTAATGAAAATTGCCATTTACAGAAGGTTAGGTGGTACAGTCAATAAAGAGGAAGATTAGAGTGTTATATGAAAAGAATTTTTATGACTTTGAGATGTAGGGCAATAAAGTTAGGTACAACTCACTTGTACAAAAATACTAACTCATATGCTCAAGGAGGAATAAAAGAATTCTGTAATTATGTTTTTCTTTAGAGTCTAGGCTCTTTCTGGTACAGCTCAAATGGAGAAGTCTTCTGTTCCAATGCTATACAAAGTTGTGTACATTCTCAAACCAAAATGTTAAGGCTTTAAATAAGCAGTGGTAAAGCTCAAATGCACATTTGTTATCACTGGAGATAAGTACACTTCTGCAATAATTTGAGAATTATTTCATTGTGATGTTTGACCTGAAGGAACTGTGTGTCTGAAAGGTTGTCTGCTTCTCCTGGCTGCATTATTTGGTTTAATGAGGTACATCACCTCTCCTCCAAAATGCTGCTTCTCTGAGGTTGCTTGGAAAAAAAAAAAAAAAAAAAGAAATGACAAGGAAATCCTAGATTTCACTGGGACTGCTACTCTTTTGCCAGTTGTTCATCGCCTTAGGGCTGTATTTTAATGTACTTTTAGATGATCAGAAAGAAGGCTCTGTAATTGTCATTACAGAAAACTGTAGCAGAACAACTCCAGAGCTGGGCCAAAGCCAGAGTGTTTGGAAAAGGCAATTCCAGCAAAGATCCTGCCTGGAGTGAGAAGAAAGGGCATGGTGCAGGGCAGAGGGGCAGCTTCAGGTTCTTTGGGTGGAAGGTTTAATCTCAGCAGAACCAGGCTTTCCCAGGTGTTCTGCATTTTTGGGGCCAGCCAGTTTTGAGCAGTCAGGGAGGTGAAACAATATGACTGATGGAGGTCCAGTCTTGGCTGTGTTCAGAGCACTTTAATATCTGACCAATATCTGAGTAAATCTGAGCTCCACTACGAATCAACAGCCCAAAATGACTTGAAATTACTTTCAGCTGGACAGATAAAAAGGACATTTCCCAGAAAGCTGAGAGTCATGCAATAGCCTGTTTTATTTCTGGTTGTGTGATTATGACTGGAAGTTACTGGCTTGTGTTGGCCTTGTCATTAAAATCTGACCCTACAGTCGGAGTATGAACTAATGAACTAATTCCAGACTTTATTTAAGCCTGCTTCTCATAACAAGTCATTCATATTTCTTCTCTTGTCGTAGCTCTCTGGAGGAAAGAATGGTGAAGTCCTTGAACACAGGCAGATTGTGCTGAGCATGGAAGTACAGAGCTGTCTCGCAGAGTACCACCTCCTATTCTGATGATTTTTTCCATTTGGGCATGGATTTTTATCTTGTTTAGCTGTGTTCTCCCACTAGTACACTCCATGCTACATAATCTCAGTTTCCTTGTCTCCTGTGTCCCGGGCACTGATAAGCCCTGTGTGGGCTGAAAGATCCCTGCTTCCATTTGGAGACCAAACTTGGGAAAAAACAGGGTGCTTTGGGATTGTTAATTATTAACATTTTTAATTATTTTTTAAAATTATTTACTCTGCTTGCTGCCATAATAACAGCAAAGTCCTTATATGGAACAAGTGTGGCTGGAGGGGATTTGGAATGTGCTAGGGTTTGCTTTTGAGCTTGACAGGCATTTCTCACTTCCCGTGATAATGACAGTCAGCTAGGGAAAACGAGGAATATTAATAGATTTTGAGAGTGTTGTGTTTCCAGAGTAAAGACAGAAAAAGCCTCAGCAGGAGCAAGAAAGGGATAGAAGTAGGGATGATTCGTGTTTCCCGGTTTCTGTTTCATTCTTGTTTGCAGTCTCTTATTTATACTGTTCTCCTAAAAGTAAATGTAATAGAAGAAAAAGTCTCCATCATGACTTATTCTTCCAATTTTCTGAGGCTTGTAGGATTGCACCCTTCTTCCTCTCCTCGTTGCAATGATCAGCCACAGTAAATACAAATATATAGCCTTTGGAAAGAAAAGGTTTTGCAGGGGAGAACTGAATCAACCTTTAACTTGCATGTTTAAAAAAATAAATAAAATAAAATAAAATAAAGCAAAACATCAAAACAGAGCAGCATGGGGTAGTGAAGCTCTGGAAGTATTTATAGTGTGTTATTGCCAGACTAGATCTGTCTGAATGTGCTGCAAACCAGACACTGGCACTTGGAGCTGATTGTTCTCTTCAAAAAGCAATGAATTTCCCTGAAAGTGTTTGGAGTTTTTGGAATTTTTTTCACATTTTTACTTTTATCTTGGATTTTTCTTTTTGTGTTTTAATGTTGAACTTGTATCTGCACTTCATCTGACAGACAAGAGGCTGTAGCCCATTTTCTGAAATGAGTGTTTGCCACTACGCAAATATGTCTTTGACAAGCCTGAGAGTTGTGTATTCATCTCATTTCTACTGCCGCACATAAATCCAGTGCTAATATTACATTTCTCTTTTTCTTCCTTTGTTCTTTTTTCTGGGTAAAGAGAAGAACTGTTGTGTAAAGATTCAGTATATGCATTGTAGATATTGTGATGTGATGACACTTGTCACTTTCTCAGTGAATAAAGAAATGAAGTTGGAATCAAAATTTCTCAAAACATTTTTTTGTTCTCTTTCAAACTGGGCAGTTTTTAAAAATAATAATTTGTTTGTTTGTTTGTTTGTTTGGTACTGCTGGTGTACCAAAAGACATTTGCTGAAAATCACTTTAATGAACACAGAGTTCTGACAGGGAAGTAACTGGTCGAGATTGTTTAATGGGTTCAGACTGGGAACCTCCTGAAAGGCTGAGGGATGGGGCAGGTTTTGATAACCCAGAAGCACTGTTCTGCCAAATCTGCCTGAATCTCCTTCATCTTTTCTTACAAACAGAAAATCGATATATTTACTGCTTTTCTGCAGGATCTATTGGATTTATGCAGCCACTGATGCCTACCTATATGAGCCAATGTGTGGCTCCCTTCCAACTCAGGGTTTTCTATGATTCCACAATCCACTTTGGTATTTTTTCTGATTCCTGGACTAACAAATACGGACAAGAGATAAAAGCAAGACTGTTTACTCCAGTTATTACAGTACCTGCTAATGTCTTTTCAACATAGACTGGATCCTTTCTACTGGTTTGGAATTCTTTCCCACTGGGAATTCTGTGGCATGAAGCAGATACTCTTTGAGAGACCAAAAAAACTAAGTGGCATCTGATTTTCTGTAGAGCATGCAGAAAGCATCAGATGTGTTGGCAAGGTCTGAAAAAAACCCTTTTCTGCAGCATGCCATGGCTCCACTCTGAAGTTTCTGTGTGCTATTGACTGGGTACAGCTTGTTGCTTTACTCTTTCAAAATAGAACCCATTTTACAGCAGGCAGAGGAGAAACACATGGATGAGGAAAAAGACTTTTAGCTGTTGGTTTTGTGTGCTTTATAAGATGCTTCCCAGGAGCTGGTTCCTCCTGGCCCTTTCTGTGGCATCCCCGTCATCTCCATCCTGTCACGGACATGAGGAGATGCTGAGCCTAGCTCTGCCTTCCTGGCAGCTTCACTGCTGTTGCTGTTTTGTTTTGACTGTGTTGGGCTTTGTCTTCCAGATCAGGATTACAGTCTTGAATAATTCTTACTAGTAATGTCACAAAAATTTAGTGAGACCCAGTAAACACATCTCTGATCTGGCAGTGGTGTCACATGGGACTCAAGTGGGCTTATATTGATGGAGGGTGTCAGGGCAGTTACAAGGAGAACTGAGACACTTCTCATTGCTCCTGCAGCCCCCCTCTGCTGCCCTACCCCAAAAAGTCTTTTTTTGTAAATGCTGGGATTTTTCTGCACATTTTGCAAAAAACCTCCTCTGTCCTAATACACCATTAATATTGGGAGAAATCAGCACTTTGCTGGATACGGTTCCCATTTCAGATCTTTAGCCTTGGCTGCCATGCCTCTATATGATCTCTTTCTGTGTTGTGTACTTATGTACTCTTAAAAAAAGGGAAATATGTTTTACCTGCCAAAATTTTATGCCATGGCACAGTAAAATAGCCAACAAAAAAACCCCACTTACAGTTTCTGCAGTGTGAGCCTTTGCATTGTACTGAATCCTCCTTTGAGGGAGAATCCAAGCAGTGTTACCAGCCGGAAAAATACAGACAATTCTGGGTGAGGACCCGTCCTGAAAATGAGTAAAGCTCCAAGCTGTTTTTCTGACATGCTGTAGGGGTTTTTTTTGGTTGTGGTTTTTAGGGGTTTTTTTGTTGGTTTTTTTTTTTGGGGGGGGGTGTTTGTTTGTTTGCTTGTTTTGTTTTGGTTTTGGTTTTTATTCTTCATCTGCAGCTGAAATATTGTAGAAATGTAGAAAACTTAGTTGGTCTTCATTCAACTGCACCAAAGAAATTCATCACTGGTGAAATGTGCACCCAGTTCCCACCCTAATTTACTTTGAAAACACTTGTCCTTTTTCAGCATAGTACCTGGAACCAACAGCAACCCACCACTATTTGCAAATGCAGATTTGATGATACCCTGGTATTTAGGTGTGGCAGAATGAAAACAACACCGTTTACTTGTCTCTGAGGGGTTCAGGCAACTTTTCATTGCCATGATGGCTGTTACTTGAGAGGGAGAGAGATGACGTTTTCAGTTTGGGAGGTTAACAGCAGAAATAGAGGTGGCTGTTGAGAAGTCAGTCAGCCTCAGTTCCAAGGCTGACTGAACGGGATGCAGCTGGCACACCTGGCAGAAAGGTCTCAGTGCTGCTGTCTGATTACCTCCTTCCCTGGGTTCATCTGACAGGATTTACAGATCTGCTCTCTGCTAGTGCAGTGCAGTTTCATTGAGGTTGGGGTTCTCCTTTTGTTTTCTTTTGTTTGGACTGGATGTTCCTGGAACACAACACTTTACATCTAAGGTGTCTCTTATGGAGGTTTGGTTTTATTCTGAAGTCCTGTGCAGGCTGCCGGATGCAGAGTATTCTCAGAAGGGATTCTCATCCATCTGCTCTTGTAGCTTTATTGATCCAGTCTGTCCTTCAACTAGCCTGGACATTATAACCCTTTGTGCATAATATTTCCTGACATGTTATCTGCAGGCAGAAACCTGGGCTGTGCTTTGTAACTCTCAGACTTACTGAAAGTTATTAAATTTCAGAATTTTGAGGAAAAGCCACAATGTGCTGATGTTTTACAGTGCAACATCAGAAGTTGTACTACAGTGTCCCTAGGCAGAAATGCAAAAGGGACTTCTGCAATGGCTGGTGGCTCATGTCTTGCCCATAGACAGCTGGGCTGTCTGCAAGCAAACCCTGCTGGTGCTCTGTGAGCACTTCTGTGCAGAGGGTATCAAACCCCTCTGTGCTCACATCCACCCTGCTCTCCGTGTGCTGGGAAGCTTCTGGGGCTGGGCTGAGGACAGCATTTTCCCCTGAAGCACAGCAACCATTGAAAAGCTAATTTAGGGCTGCAGGACTCGACCCGAGGTATACAGACCTTGCCTTGATGCTTCTGGAGAGTCTGGAGTGGCTGTGTCTGGGGTTTTCAATGAGGCAAACCAAGAAACAATCCTTCATAATCCTGCAGTCCTGGGGAATAAAGAAGTGGAGAGCTGGAGCTGCCATTTCTCCCACCAGGATTCAATAGCTCTGTTATTGCAGGAAATGTTTCCATTTTATCACTGGAAATTTTTGCTTTTCCTGTTCCTGGCTGCCTGCCTTCCCTCAGCCCCTCCCCAGCTGAGGGACAGGCACATATGAACAGCATTGTTCACAAGAGTTTCACCAGAATTCATTAGAGCGAGGCTGAAGGTTTCATTATTCTTTAAGGGTGCATTAATAAAACTGCTGTACACTTGGGTTTTTAAATACTTATATGAATTATTCTGACAGTCAGTTTGCAAAGCCAACATATCAATCATTAAATTAAAAATGTAGTAATATAAATTAGTGTGATTCAGGAGCTGTAGAACATGTGGAACAATATGCTCTCTGTTTGGAAACACGTATAGATCTGTCCTTCAAATGAGAAAACATAGCAAGCAGGGAGATGCAAAGAACTGCAGTGAATTTATCCAGCACTCCATAAAACCGACTGTTTCCATGTATCAGATTGCACTCTTGTTTTGTCCAGATCCCTATTATCCTTTCTGCAAATATCACAGCAATCTTTAATGATCAACCATAATGTTTGTTTGCAGGGAGAGGTGTCATTTGTGAACTGCCTGACACGGTGCTTACAGCTGGGGACGAGGCAGCAGCACAGAAAAATCAAAACACATCTCCCCACAATTACTGCCTTTGTTTGCTTGAGAGAAGACACCAACAAAATATTTTGCAAAAACCCCATGTTGCTAACTCACCACTTCATGAAGTAATGCCTCACACAGGTTGCATCAATGCTCTGAACCTAATCTATCTGGCCCTGGTGGCTCCTGGTGCTCTGGGGAAAGATATTCTATCTGGTCCATTTATGTGAGCAGACAAAAACTATTTTGCCCTTAATAAATGTGAGGCATTAGATGAAGTATGCAGGACAGCTTACTTTTTCAGTTCCTTGGGCAGAAAGTTTTTTTAAGCATCTTTTCTCCTTCCTCTGCTGATTCTGTGAAAACTCTCTGGCTGTGAATAACATGTTGGATGTTTGAAGTAGTCCAGTGAATGTGAGATAATGAAGCTGTGGCTAAGGTGCAGGACATTTTCAATGGCAAGTCTTTGCCCGTGGATTTTTCTCCTTTCTGAATTCTATTCCAGCCAAGCTGCTTTAAAGCAGCTTGCCTCCTCTGCAGATAAAGGCCTGCTATGCACAGCTGGGCCTGATGTGCTTACCCAGGGCAGTGTGCTCACCCCAGAGCAGCATCCCAGCCCTCCCAGAGTCAGCCCTGGTGCCTGGCAGCAATAATCCTGTGGAGCAGCAGTCTGTAGAAGTCCTGCCTCCCTGGGGCTGCAAGTGCCAGCAGCCTTCAGTCACCCTTTGGAACCATCCGTGCTCATCAGTGAAATTCCTGCCTTAGTTCTATCACACAAGCACAGTCAAGAGTGCCAGCACAGGAAAATAGGCTTAAAAAATATGTTCACAGGCAGGACAACATGATAAAGACCCATTACAGGCTCAGCAGCTGCCTGACACCAGGAATCACCATGTGTCTGACCTGTGCAGGTCCAGCTGAGTGTACAACCTTATGAACTCGTTAAAAATAGCTGCAGCCTCAAGATATGAGATCCAAGTTATTATTGAGACTTTCTACTAAACACAGATTTAAAATCCTTGGGTGTTTCTCAGCTCTGGTCCTCTCAGGGCTGTGATTTTGATGCTGCCATTGAGGATTGCAGAGGTAAAAGCTGTTTGTTCTTGTTTGCTCCTTATCTGTGCTCTATAAAATGCATGAAATATCACAGTGGTGGAATAAAAGCAATAATCGTTTCTAATAATGAAACTGTTCTGAAAGGCAAGACCTAGATTTCTTACTGAGATAGTGTGCTGAAGTATTTGCATAGTAACTCGGATATAATTACAGATTCATCTCCTTTATGTCTCTTAGCTTTCAGGCTTAAGTAACCAGATCTTTGGAGCACTGGCTTTTTTCCCTGGGAGCCTGGGTGTCAGGCAGCATATGCTGAGCCTATGTGCATGGGTATTCTGACTGTGAGTAATGAGTGTTGATAAACTGTTTACTGAAGCTGGCTGAAATTCAGCATTTGTGCATTGTGGGGGTTTTGATAGTTCAGAAGCATTTCCCCTTTCAAGTAGTGGAATACATGTTTGGGCTTCCTCAGAAATTTTAATTTCTGGGATAAAAACCAGCTTAATTTTGGCTTTTTTTTTTTTTTTTAATTTGTCAGTTTTGATCCAGACATTTTTCATTGGGTTTGAATTTTATTAGTTTTATGAGACAGCAGTAGCCATTGAAAGATACACAACAGAAAATAGCCAAAACTTTTTCTTTTTTTATTTCAAAATCATTAACATCAGCAGTCACTTGCACATGTCTGATAAAATCTCTGCTCCTGATGGGTGCAGGATACAGCCCTGAGATACGAAGAGCTGAGTGTTGTGGGTTATTCACAGTCTCACACTTGCAATAGAAAATGCCAAGCAATGCTAATGCACAAATATTTTTATTTTCTTCTTCTTGGTGTACTGGAAAATTTTTAGTCCTGATAGAAAGAATCCATTAACTTTGGGCTATACAAAATTCTGGGTAAAAAGAATTAGGCAAAAGAGTCTTTTCCCCAACTCAGATTAAGTTCTGTCCTGGGTATGGAGTTCCTCCTCGAGAACTGAGAGCTGCAAATCCCAGAAGATGGGATTGTTTGGGGGATTTTTATGTACAACAGTGTTGGCAGCCTCTGTGTCACTAACTTTATTCTCCCAGAGAAACCAACCTTCAAAGCTCAGATATTTTTCCTACTCCGCGGAGAGATTGCTCAGAAAAAGGAAGAGTGGTGTAAACTTGAGAGGCAGAAGTTCTGTGTCAAGGTGACTGTGAGGGTCATTGTTTCCTTTTAGATGTGTTCCAGGCCACAAAAACCCTCTCTATAGAGTTCAAGAGCATTTATATTTCCTCCTTAGAGTCTGAAGGTGTTTGTGAATTTGTGCAGAACTTGATTACAAAGGGGGGCCTCTCTCTCCCTACCTGCTCATGGTTTAAGATACTCCTAGATTTCATTGCTTCAAACACTGCAGAAGTTTGCATTTCCTTAGTTTCTATAAACTCATTATTACCACAATAGTAAAGGTGTCATTCTCTTGCCCTTCTCTGTCATGAGAAAACACTTTTCTTTCCTTCTCCTCGAGTCTGTTACCAGGGCCAATCTCACTCAAGCAGCGCCTGCTCTGTGATCGATCGCAGCTCACGCCTGCCTGTCACAGGCTGGACTTGTCACAGGTGAACTGAGATGATCCTGGCAGGTCTCAGATGTCCTGTCTGCTCCCCTCCTGCAGCAGGGCCCACTCTCTGATCTGCTGTGGTTCTTGGATTGCAGCTCCAGAACTGAATCCACCTTTGTGGTATTCTCCTCACCGTAGATTTTGTGGTAGCAGCTTTGATTCCATCTCCTCTGCTGTGAGATAGAATTCACTGCTGGAAAGTAACAAAACAGCTAACCAGCCTTTCTTTGAGGGAAGCTTTCAAATAAGAGTGATTCTCAAAATATCATAACTAATGCAGACCAATAAACTGAAATGTTCAATTGATACATGTGCTTGAAACTTGGCATCAAGCAGGTGGATACATCCATTCAGTCTGTTGCGGCAGAAATAGGTTTTTCATTTGTAACAAAGGAGAATGAAGAAAATTATGCTGAATTTCAAAAGAATCATTTTAAAAAGATGAGAGGCTTTCTTAATCACCAATTAAAACAGTGTTGAAAACCAAAGAAATGTCACAGAACCTGAAATAACATATATATTGTTTCTTACTCTAAAATGGTAAAGAAGAACAACCAGGAACCTGTAGGCAAATTGGCCTGACATTGATTCTGTGTAAAATAACAAAACACTTGATTCAGGAGTTCATCAGCAAGGCTTGGCAGCTAAAAGTTTCATCAACAATTACTTAGAAAATATAGACCTTGCCAGACAGACAATTAGTATCTTATTTTAGTTGTTTTTTTTTCTTAAAATGGATTATAGGCAGGTTGAGAAAGTCAGATTAACTGACATTGTGTGCTTGGGCTTCAGAACTTAATACTGCATGACATTTGGACTAGAAGCTTGGATTTAGCTGTGTGTCTTTTAAGAACTGAGTCATTGCTAGATATCAAAATATGACTGTGAAGAGAGAGAGATCAGTGAGCTGTGCTCTTTCTGGAGGGTCGGCGTGGGTTAGACCGAGCTGTGGTCTAACATTTACCATTATTATCAGTGAATTTAATTGTCCACGTAATTTTTTTTTGCAGAGCTTGCAGGGTTTGCAAATATTGGCAAAGTAGTAATAAAAGAGAAGAAAAGTTGTTTTTATTGAGTTTTCCAGGTTTGTTAGTCAGTTGGTCTGTCTTTAATAAAACCAGTGCAAAGTAACTTGTGTGGGAACAGCAAGTGTAGATTTAGCAAGTGTAGATTCAGGGCTCTGAATTTCTTTAATTCACACACTGAGGTTTAGGGGGCTGGCAGGAGAAAGTCCCTACATATGAGTTCTCAGCGCAGTGCTGTGGCTGAAAGGGAACCATATCTTTTAAGATAAATGAAGAAAGTTTATAAAGCATAAGTGGGAAAGAGAGCCTGGTTTTGGGTACAGCCTTACCAAGACTGTCACTAGAATGTCTGTGCCTACTTCTGGTGTCAGAGCTTGAAAAAGGATGCAGATACAGTGAGAAGAGTTTTTAAATGGGTTAGAAATGTTCCTGGGATTGGAAGGGGAAATGTTTAGATTATCATTCAGTTAATTTAAGAAGAGGCTGAGATTACATGACTGTCAGCTGAAAGTAGATAAGCAAAGGAGGCGGCAGAGCGATAGGAAGGAGATGGACCCGTGCCTGGACGTTGCAAGCATGCTTGGAGCAGGTTCTCTTTATACCATACTCATATGGTTCCTGCAGACTGGCTGCCACATTTAGACTGAACACATTTGCTTCCACTATTTTCTGATTACTGGACCTTATGAGGATTTTGTCTTTTTTTTCAGCATGGGTAGACTCCATCTGTTGGGACCATGTTGACTTTGCAGGCTCAAGGCTTGGTCTCTCCTTTACCTATTGAGTATTATTTAAGTAAATTTAGAACTGAAATATTTATTTCTGAAGACAGTGGACTGGACAAAATTGACTGACCTGAAATGCATTGAAAAGCAAACAAAACACAGGGAATAGCATGTGGTTCTGTGAAGACTCGGCTTCTGTAAAACCCAGAAAGATCAGCCCAGGTAATGCACCACAGGGACCTGAATGTGTATAACTTGCATCACTTAGCAGCACTAAAAATGGATGCATTTTGTGCAGTTCAGGTTGAATCATCTGGATCCATCCCTGTGGTAAAGACATTAACTTTTATGCTCTTGTGTTTTGGATTTTGTGTTACATGAAAGGTCAGACCAGACATTTTCAAAAATCCTTTCTGGCTGAATTAGTCTCTGAGCTTGGCGAGCCTTTGAACGATGTGGAAGTAACAAATAACCCAACAGACCTCGAACTGGTTTCTTATTTACATAGCAAGGAATTCAATATAAAAGCGAATAGGTTTGAACAAGATGGAATAAAAGCACTCTCTAACACACCTGCCACATGGCTCAGTGCCACTGCAGACTCCTTCAGACAGCCCTGAAATAGCTGAATATCTGCAGGGCTGGGAGCCCAGAGGCCCCTGCTGTGTGCTGGGACAGCCAGGGTTCCCTCCGAGCTGGGGGATACGAGGGTACAGAGGATTTGGGATGCTCTCATCTTGTACCAGAAGACGTCAGAGCAGCTGGGCTGTGTCAGTAGAGCTGATGAGGGTGATGCCTTAAGTCTTATCTTTCATGATTTTCAGATTCTGTGCTGCCCAGGAGTGCAGTTCTGATCCTCAGATTCAGTGTCAGTCAGCTCTCCTCACGGAGCAGGCAGACAAAACAAATCCTTTTCCTGCTGGAGACCAAGGACAACTTTCAGGCCCAAAAGCACCAACAAGGGTGGGCTGAAGGGAGGAGCAAGAAGGATGGGACCTCACAACCTGAAGCTGTAATTGGACAATTAAACCCCAATATACAAATGGATCAAAACTTAGGAAAGTGTGAGACCTTGTGACCAGGCATCCATGTTGTGACCATTCTTAGTCCACCCTGTGTGTAGCCCTGGCCAGGCTCTGTCCTGCCCAAGGTTTACTCTAAAGGTCTTTCAATAAATACCTACTTCATTCTTTAGCTGTCTCCAATCTCTCCTCCAGGTCAACCTTCCCAAGGTATCAAGGAGAAGGGAGGAGCAGCAAGAAATAATATTCCAATGCCAGAACAAAACCAAGGCAAGGCAGGTTAATCAGCCATTTTTCAGTGGTATAAAAGACACTTAGCTAATTTTTATGTTACTGAGGCAGAAGCATGAATAAAGGATGGATTTATTGCATGTATGCAGTAGCCAGCCTGTAGAGCTTTCAGTGCTTTGTGCCAGAAATGCACTTTCAAAAACCTCTCAGTAGGAACAGAGACAATAGGCTACTAAAATGGGTAAGTACTGTGCATTTCCAAAACAGTACTCAGCTCAAAGAATGCATGTATTTAGCTGATAGAATACAACAGATTTCTAGAGGATAAGTAAATAATAATTTTTTGAGGGGTGGAAGTTAGGGAGGGTGGAGATCAAATACAGAAACAAACTAAATATAGTGGTTACTTACATTAATAACTGAACTTGTGATAACACAATGCTGTCAATGTGCCCCAACACAAGTTTAATACTACAATAAAATGCTAATATGCATAAACCCCTGTATTTTAACATTAAGGACAATGCATAAAACCCACAAAAGAAAGACATTTTAGAGTGAAGGCAGGGAGGTTGTAGTTACATCCATGTAAGCAGTGCAGCAAAACAATATGCAATAGGTTGCATTTTTTACGGTTATCTTGCTTCCATCAAATACATTAAAATTTTAGAAGTATTAGAGTATGCTAATGAACTAGGTTATACTTTAAACACTAAATTTGACTTTATTTCCATTTGTAGTTTAAATCTGAACTGGAAGCATCATAGGTTTTCATGGGTTTTTTGAAGTACAACAGATATCCTCTTTATATTTTCTTCCGTGCATTTTATTTCCCTTTTTGATGTGTCTAGGGAAGATGACAAGATTAAATCCCCCTCACTGAAAGGATTTCATTGTGAATGTATTTAATTACTTCCTCCTAACTGGCCCATGTGTGCAGCTTTTCACAGCTAGGACGAAGCCATTTCAAAATAGAACATGCTGAAACTTCCATCTCTGGCAGAACTGAGCTAGATTACAAACAGCTCACCATGCAAACACAGATCAAAAACTTCTCCATGCACAGCCCAAATATTTGTCTCTTAGGTTAGATCGTGCATTTTCCTTTTTTCCATGTGTGTTTGTAAAACTGAGAAAGGGACCAGCAAATGCCAGTTGCTAGGATCTGTCAGATCTTGTGTCAACACCTGTTTCCTCAGGAGAAAAAACTCAGCCACTGTAATTAGAAGCTTGGAAATTAAATATTTGCAAAGCAGTCCACTCCTACTGTTTAATTGAGAAAAGCATTCCGATCTGCAGGAACATGCCAGAGCCCTGCTCATTAGATTTTGATGCCTCCATGTGATTTGTCTTGGTTGCTCTAATACTTCTTTAAAGCATTTTTCCCCTAAATATAACTGGGAGATGGGCAAACTTTTAGCATGCCATATTCTCATTTCTCACAGAGAGCAGACCATACAGTCAACAACTGTGGTCCGGAGAAGTGGAATATAAAATGGGTTCCTCTCCATCATCTCCCACCTCCATTTTATATGGAAGATTACATCCCAACATTCTGCATGGAAACATGATTAGTTCTTGAGGTCAGGCACCAGTGACTTAACTCACATTGCTGCTGGTGTTTGTGTGGCTCCTTCTGGCATTTGCTCACCTGGCCTCTCTGTGATCTGTAAACATTCACTGTGCAGCACAGGATAAACTGCAACATTGTGCACTTGTATCACAGTCTTCCTTTGTGGCTCTCAAACTGCTCCTCTGTAGGCCGATTTGTGTTGTTCATGTGTTTCTGCAAATATAAACACAAGCTGCTCTTGGTAGCTACACTCGTGATTCTCTGGGTGGCTTTCTGAACTTGGGGACAGACAAGCCACTGTCACAAGTCCAGTGACACATGAGGGAAGCTGCTGGCGGGCCCCTTGCACCAGCCAACGCCTTGGGCAACCACCCTCTGACCACTGAGGGACTCGGGTGGTTCGGAGAGGGCTGCTTCTGTTCCCCTCAGCTCCAGGTGTACCAGCACCAAGGACCAGGGTAAGAGAACAAGGAGGAGCCATCGGTATGATTCTCAAGGAAGTTTATTCCTTAAGGGAGTCAGGACAGGAGACAGAAGACTGAGAAGCACAGACCCCTGTACTAGCTCTGAAGCGGGGGTGAAACAAGGGGCGGGTAAAACACAGGAACCAATCAGAGATGAAGGGGAGGAGCCCAAGGAGGGACTGACAGGACAATGACCAATGGGAGCTCGCAGGGGGAGGATACAGCCTAAAGGGACCAATGGGGTGTCGGGGAACATCGAACTTCCTGGACTGGGAGGAGGGATCAGCCATGGATTGACAGCATTAGGAGTCAGAGTAAGGGAGGAGTTTGGGCAGCGGGTTGGATTGACATGGGACATTCTGCAGCAAGAGGCAGGGTTTGGAGGGAGTTGACATCTGGATAGGCAGATTCGGGTACCATGGACAATAGGGAGGAGAAGTTTGGGATAAACCAAACACCTGGGGCAAACTGGCATAAACCATCCAAAGTCAACAAAAAGCGTATAATAAGAAACACACAATATCACAGTCCAGGAGAGAATATGCACCTTGTCCTCGGGGTGCTTGAGCCCAGCAGATGTGACAGGCTCAGAATTGTACTGGGAGAGTTCCAGCCGCAGGTGGATGCTTGGTCCCTCAGGGCAGACTCCAGAAGTGAGGGGTGTGACTGCCAGGAGCCCTGCACCGAGTATCCCTCTGTCGCCAGGGCTGCTGGCCACAGCTGCTCACAGTGACACTTGGACAGGGACAGAACACCCCTTTAGCAAGGCTCTGAGTTTTGAAGTCAAGGGTTTTGATTTATGTTTTATTTGGTTTCATTTCCCTTCTACAGGAGTGGACATGGGTGTTTCCTTTTGCTGTGGCATAGAGGAGTAGGCAGATGCTGCTTCCCTTCATGTGCAAATCTCCCCAGTGCTGAAAACTCTGTAAATAAACAGCTCTGAGCTTGCAGAAGCCGTCAGTGTTTGTGCAGCTCCCCTGCTGCTGAAGGCAGCCAGAGTCTTACCATAGACCAGGCACAATGGTGATCCTACTGCAGAGAAACTCAGTCATATTCTGGAATATGTTCTGGGGTTTTTTTCAGGATCCATAAACTGTATCAGAATTGTGAAATTCCCTTTTTTTAAATCTCCATGACTTATCTTCAGCCTTTTCAAGATACAAAGAAAATAATTTGTTGTTCAGTGATAAAAATCAACGTTGTTAAATGATTAATAGGTAAGATTTCATTGTATTTTTCCCTCGGCAAATCATATTTTAGGGTTGTATCTGCTTGTGAGTTTGCACCTGTGCCGGTGTACAAGAAGCCGTGCCATGCCCTGGTTCTCAGCAGTTAGTGGATCACTGATTTCCAATAGAAATAATGTTCTGTAGTATCTTTTATGGGGGATTGTAATCTTCTTTTCAATGGTCAATTTCTTCCTTCCAGATATGCCTGTGCACTTCTTACCTAAGTGAGCACCAGTATCTAACTTCTTTTGGAGTCCTGCACCAGTGCCCCTATTTACCATTTCAGCAGAGCCTTTTCAGAGCACGGCACGGAGCAAGGTCTGAACACTTCTAATCAGAGGAAATGGTGGGTGGCCCTGATGAGCACACTCAGCTCAGCTGCTCTTGTATTATGTTCCCTTTTTTTATTTCTCAAAGGAACTGAGACTATTTGAATTAAAATGCTCCCAACAGCTCACGTATAAACTCAAGGACAGAGCCTGCAATGGTCAGCTTTGCATCAGCTGCTTGAAATCTGTGGTCAACAGTGTGGATGTGCCAGGGCGGGAAGCTGCCAAAGCAATGGGATGATGCTGATGCCTGGGAGCCTTGAAGGGCAGCTCACTCTGAAATATATTTTTTGATTTATTTTTAATGAAAACTGGATTAAGCTGGGATTTTTTTTTTCTCACCTTGTATTAAAAAAAAATAAAGCTCAGTGAAGTTAGCAGCTATAATTTGTGCAAAATGCATTTGTACAGAGGAGATTTATTCTTTTTGTCCTCTAGTAAGGAGCCAGTTTTTCATCAAGTTGCAGAAGTTTCAAATTCCCCCAGAGAACAGGGAGAGGCAGAGGATGGATAAGGAGCTGCTGTCCCCAGATGTGACAGACCAGGCAAATAACATGCTCAGGGGCAGTCCTGCACTTCATTGCAATCTGAGCTGATCATGGAGTCCCAGAATGGCCTGGGCTGGAAGGTGTTGGAACCCTGAGCACTGAGAATTTCAGACTTCCTGTGCTGACAGGCACTGACCCCCAAGAAAACACTGCATTGGACCTGAGGCCATTGAGAAAGCCTCCAAAATTGAGTGACAGTACTGGGATTATGGGTGTGCAGTTTGAATCGAGGTGTGTGTATCATAGGGTGGAAAACTTATAGAGTTTAAGGTTTTAGAATATAGTAATATATGTAAAGCAAGATGGAGATTTTAGGGCAGAGGCCAGTCCTTCTTTTTCACCTTCTTCTTCATGGGTCGGGGTGATATTTTCTAATTGGGTGGAAAAATCCACATTGTCAGCCACAGGTGGTTGGTTATTGGGATAAAAGTAAAAATAATTTAGGTGTCATTTCTTAATTGGACAGTTTATCCTTAAAAGGCTTTGTGATGGGGTCCATTTTTAGTTTGTTAGCTAGAAGTGATGTAGAACTCACAGTCTGTAAGATTGTAACATAGATAAGAATTAATAAACATCTGAGTCTAAAAAAAAGATATTGTCTCATGCATTTAATCCTGACCCTGGCAAAAAATGGAGACAAAAGCAAGAGGAAAGGACCTTAAAGACCTTCTCATTCCACCCCCTGCCATGGCAGGGGCACCTCCCACTGTCCCAGGTTGCTCCAGCCTGGCTTTGAACACTTCCAGGGGAAGCCACAGCTTCTCTGGGCACCCTGTGCCAGGGCCTGCACACCCTCCTAGGGAACAATTCCTCCCCAATGTACCATCCAGCCCTGCCCTCTGGCAGTGTAAAGCCATTCCGTGTCCTGTCGCTCCATGCCCCTGTCAGATGCCCCTCTCCAGCCCTCCTGCAGCAGGAGCAGGGGTGGTTGCTGGTGATGATGAGCACCATTACAGGGTCTTGTGTTAACCCAAAGCCAGGGCAGACAGGCTGAGCCAGCAGCAAACCTCTGCACTCCCTCGTGGTCCTGTGCCTGACACTGATGTCGTGGGAGGGCTGACGTGCAACAGAGACTGGACAGAGATAAAGTAGATATTTATTGAAAGGCCTTTAGCATATACATTGGGCAGGACAAGAGCCTGGCCAGGTCTACGCCAAGGTGGACCCAAAATGGTCACAAAACTGGCTGATCAGTCATGAGGTCTCACACCTTTATAAGTTTTGGTCCGTTTGCATATTGGGGTTTAATTGTCCAGTTACAGCTTCAGGTTGTGAAGTCCCACCCTTCTTGTTCCTCCCTTCAGCCCACCCTTGTTGGTGCTTTTAGGCCTGAAAGCATAAAAAACCAGGTTGTCCTTGGTCTCCAGCAGGAAAAGGATTACTCTGTGAAAAGAGCTTAATAGCACTTAATATGAGGCTCAGAACTGCAGCCCTAGGCAGCACAGAATCTGAAAAACATGAAAGCTAGAACTTAAGACATCAACATCATTTGGGCCAGTTTGCCCTAATTCATGTCTGTTCTCTGAGCTGATGTTTATCAGGTACTAGAGTTCCAGATCTCACAAAGGGCACAGTTCCTCTCCCCGGGACTTTACAGTTCCTGGCACAGCTTTGGGCAGGTTCCCATAGCTTTGCCTTGTTTTTGTTCCTTGAAGCCAGACCTGATCCCAGACACTTGCATCTCCATTTAATGCAGAATGCCATAGGAAGAAGGGCTGTAATTCCACAGCTTCAGGCTGCCCATGATTAAGTCACTGAGCCATTGTGCCTGCTGAATGGCAGTGTCTGCAAGGTAATGGCAAACCCAATTCCAGCCAGTTCGTGCTTCTAATTATGACTGGCTGGTGTTTGCAGGGCTCCTGCCAACCAGGCATCCAAAGCCTACAAATGGAACTGTATCAGAGCACATTTGGCTTCAACTAGCTGTCAGCTAAGAGGAGAACAATGGATTCCAGATATCTTCTCGTGCTTGTGCGTACAACTGTGTGTTCCCTTCTGTTTTTGCTTCCCCAAGCTCTCCCTGCACTGTGCTGGTGCAGAGGTACTTTGGAGGTGAAGTTTCCCAGACACCTCCTTTTTTTGGCAAAATGCGCCATGCTTGTCATGTTAGCTCAGACAATCTCCTCCATCACTACTTAGTCTGGTTATCTCTCCCCCAAAGTAAATTTGATAATGCATTGATTTTAAAGGACTTCTATATGGAGAAAATAAATGTACAGCTTGTCTGAATGAAGTGATTTAGCAGAAGAGCTGTATCAGTGCTGCTGTACTGCTGCAGCCCTGTGTATAATTTCCCATGTGGATGCTTTTAATCAAGAATGAATGTGACCTACCTAGTAAAAGGCTATCTTATACCAAAATAAACGTCATGGATATCTCATAAAAGATCCACTCCAAAGCTATCTCCCAGCTGTAACTTTTTTAGCTGAAGAAGTCAGCACCCTGTGTCAGCCTCAGCTCCCCAGTGCTGCTGTGTGGGTGGGGGCAGCTGCTCTCTGATTTCTCTGCTGTTCATTTTTTAATGAGTTTCATTAAGATAAATTTGATCAGCATACACATTTTAAATTGTAATTTAAACTTGCAAAATGCTGCCTGCCAGAGGGGCAGGGTTAAGTGTTTGGGGCACAAGGGGTGGGTTTCAGCAGGCCAGCTTAGCTCTCTGAGCAGGGCTGATCTCTGACTGTACAGACAAAAAAGAGCCACGCCCTGAAATGCTCACCAAGGCTGATGGAATTAAGTGAACTGAAAAGAAACTTTGTTCCTTTGGGAACATCAGGTACTCCATATATTAAAAATAAAGTTTTTAAAAGTCTTAAAAATCTGTGTGCTAGGACCTGCAAAACAGCTTTTCATCCCATCCCTCTGAAAATGAAGTGTCAAAATGAAATGCTTCTTCATCAGTATTAATCTGCAACTTAGAGCTGAATTATAGTCTAAAATTTATGAGGCAGATTTTGGCCCTATCAGCTGATGGAGAAAGGAGTGAGTGTTCACTTGCCAGAAGAATAAGTGTTCACAGTTGTTTTCTCTGTGGATTTATTCAGTACCATTTGTCATGAATTAATGATCAATTGTTAATTCAATATTCACTTTTCCAGCTGCACTGATTAGATGCAGGAATCTGAAATAATAAGTCACATGGCATTGTTTCTGTTGCCAATAAGATGAGTCTAACTTGAATAATATTTGAACAACTCAAATAATTCAAATGAGCTCATGGAAGTTGAATTTAAAATATTTCCTGTGCATCTTCACATGTACAGGCTTAACAGTTTGTTTTCTCAAACAGTCACGACTGTGCTAATACAGAGAAATAATTGTATGTGCAAGGCAAATTAATAATTGTGCTCAATATTTTCCATTTTTCACTTTCCACCAAGAAATGCCACAAATTAAATACTTAAAATTTATTTAAAATCTCCCGCTAATAAAAGACAGGTAATTGACTCAGCAGTGACTTTTGTGATCAGCTTTTCACACTGGAGTGAGCTAAACTGAGGCCCTGTTCCACACAATAGGAGAGCTTTGAGATCAGGATGAAAGACTGATATTCTTTGTCCCAAAGAATAGCTGATAGCATGGATTTTACTCAAAAGTGGGATTGGCATGCACTGAGAGCCAACTGCAACTCTGAATGGTTTTCACTTGGAGAACTGGAGATTTAGGTCTTTCAGGCAGCATCTGTGGCATTTCTGCTGTTGCTGCTGTCAGTTCGTTGTGAGCTGCAGAGCCTTTGGGGTCTCAGAGCATGGTGGGAGTGGTGCAGAGCTGTGACAGAGCTGCTGGGCACCCTGCTGGGGCTGGCCCACCAGGACATCACCCAGCCAAGGCTGTTACAAGGGCTGGTGGAAGCAAAGCCTCATAGGTTTCTCACCTCAGAGAAAGGCTCCTGCACTCGCAGACGCCATTTCTCAGCAACAGGCAGCTCTGTTTCTGCTTCCCCTCTGTGTGCTCCAGCAGTCTGAAGTGACAAGTCACAACCCAGACAAGTGGGTGACAGTGGCTGCTGCCTGCCCTTGAACACTTTAAAATAACTGCTCCAGAATCAGAAGTACAGCAGTACAAACCCATCTGGCAGAAAGAATGGGATGTCAAAGGTGGCTGGGTTTCACTGATGCCTCCCTGCCTGCTGTAACAGACTTGTAAGACTCATCTTGCAAGACCATATCTTTCTCTGATTTGGTGTTTTGTTGTGGAGTTGTGAATGATGTATAGCTAAGGTGGGATGAGAGTGATGCCTCGGGATGGCTGACCTGGAACAGAGACTGGACAGAGCTAGAGAATAAAGTAGGTATTTATTGAAAGGCCTTTAGGGTACACCTTGGGCAGCACAAGAGCATGAACCTAAAATGGTCACAAAATGGACAAATGGTCACAAGGTCTCACACTTTTTCTAAGTTTTGGTCCATTTGCACATTGGGGTTTAATTGTCCAATTACAGCTTCAGGTTGTGAGGTCCCATCCTTCTTGCTCCTCCCTTCAGCCCACCCTTGTTGGTGCTTTTGGGCCTGAAAGTTGTCCTTGGTCTCCAGCAGGAAAAGGATTTGGTTTGTCTGCCTGCTCTGTGAGGAGAGCTGACTGACACTGGATGTGAGGCTCAGAACTGCACCCCTGGGCAGCACAGAATCTGGAAAACATGAAAGCTGAAACTTAAGGCATCATGCAGATCTTGCCACCCTTTATACCCCGATTTGCAGCCCCTGACAGCTCCTCTGTAGGGCAGTTGTAGCTGTGTGATGTGCTGAGAGGGTTCTTCAGGTGAGCACAACCTGCTCTATGGCCTAGCTGTCCAGCTGCTCCTCAGGGTCGCAGGGAAGGGGAAAGAAGGGGAATTGAGATTTATGGTGTGCTCTGGCTGCTGTCTGGCAAGGCACTGGTGATGTGACTGGTGCCTGAGGGTAGGAGGAAAGCAAAATCCCAAAGAGGTTGTTTCTTCTATTGGACCAGGTGAAGTTGTTGGAAAATGCAGCCAAGACTCCAAGAATAAAGTCTGTGTTTGGATCCTTGGTTACCCTGGCAGGAGGCTGACCACAGCCAGGAGTGGGTAGGGATGATCTGAGCAGCCTCTCATTTCAAGTTGGAATTCAGTGAAAGGTCAGACCAGCCTGTGTTTGCAGCACTGTTTGTGTTCACATCAAGCAAAACCAGCATAAACTTAAAGTTTTGTGGCAACTTTCCATTTAACCAAGGGGGAGCAGTGCTGAATAAAGCCCTGTGCAGAAAATTCCTGTCAGCTCACCTTCTCCGTGACTGTGAGGTACAATGTCGTGAGGTGAAACTCCATCACGATCTTTCATGTGAGTCACACCTGCTTGTTCCATATCTGATTTGGCTTTCACAAGGTTCCAGTAACTAATTGTCATGTAAGTTTTATTTAGCTTTGAGCAAATGCTTATACTTTGCTTGATGGGGGAAAAAAAATCCCCTCTACTTTCAAAAGCAAGCCACTTTCTATTACAAATCAGTGTAAATAATGTCTGTATTCTGGAGTCTCTGGGGGGATTACAGGATTGTATCTCTCCACGGATGCTGCTGTATCTATATTTGCTGTATTTTGTCCTGTCATCTTGATCTCCCATATTAACACTGATGTACAGCACACAAAGAAATGTCACTTTCTATGACTTTTATTGGTTCTATCTGCAGCTACATGTGCAATTTTCCTGAAGCGCATCCTGCTCCATTCACACGTATGCATTTGGAGGGAAGAGTGAAAGTCACTTCAGTTGGGTGGAGTGGTATTATTCCAAATTGGATTTTCAAAGCAACTGCTTGTTTGTTTTGGGAGGATTTCTTGGTTTTAGTGTTGTTGTTTTGTTGTTTTTTTCTCTCCCCCTCTACTGTGCTGGCAATTTTCAGACAATTTGCAGACATATGGTTCTGAAAAGAATTGTTCACACAGTTCCAGCTCGTGTTGTCATTTAGTGGCTGAATTCAGTAAATGACACAATCATGTCTCACAGACTATCAGTAAAATGGCAGCCACTTAGGATTATTTTGTGTATTTGGATTCAGATAATAGTGACTTTTCACTAGCTGTTCCATACAATCTCACAAGAGAACTCACCTATGTGACATGAGAAACAGTAGTTTCATGCTATTCTGATCTAAAACGTTGGGAAAGGTAATGCAGTTAGGTACAGCAGAGCTTCATACAAGGTACTGTGGACAGTGATATGTGATTATTCACATTCTTGGAAGCAATCAGCCTAAAACTTCTCTCACCAAAGAAAACAAAATAACACAGGCTTAGTGGAAATACAAAAAGGAATTGCAATATAAAGAGGAAAAAAAATCTCTGAGGAAGGATACTTTCTAAAGATCTTTCATGTTTACATTTCTTTTTTCCTTACTGTGAGTAGAGCAGTGTGATGCAGTAACAGCAGGACTCGTTTGAAAATTGTCTAGGAGAGTTCTCATTGTGCAAGGCACACAGAATTTACCTTTTAAAGTAGGTTTCCTTCTTCAAGATATCAAATTCCTGATATCTTTATTCAAGTCATTGCTCACAGAAGTTCTCTAAAATTGTCCGTATCCTGGGAAGAGAGCAGCAGATACTGCATCTTTCAGAAGTCAAATCCACGCTTGGTTTTACCTGGCATGTTTGTGCTGCAGAGAATTAAACTGGAGATTTTGGTCAGTAACTGCCACATGTTCTGCACTGTTATGATAATTAAATGATATTTGGACTATAACAAGCAAATGAGTTTCAGCTATTTAAGAAATTACTGGCACTCAGCTGGGAGCTCCATCCTCCCCCCTCCACCTGCCCCCAGCTGATATGGGATAATTGACCGTGAGTAAATTCCTGGTTTATTACAGGATAAGATTACACCTTGTATGTTAAGCCCCTTTTAATGAAGACATTTTCAGTGTACACAGTTTGGACTGGAAATAAATGCAGCATTATTTTGCCTCACCTGATGACAGGACAGTTTGAAACATCCTGACTTCATAATTTCCTTGTCTCTGGCCATTCCTATAGAAAGATTCTCCAGACATTTTTAGCAGCAGTATTACATTTGTGACAATTATGCTGGAGCAAAATGCATTTTCCTTCTTTTTTCCCCTCCCACTCCTTGTTTTTTTTTTTTTTCCTAACAACCTCAAATTAGTTGTTTAAGCAAGAGTCATGGGATCACTTAGTTGGAAAAGACTTCTGATATCATGGAATCCAGCCACTAACCCAGCACTGCCAAACCCACCTCTGAACCATGTCCCTAACTGCCACACGTACATTCCTTTAACTCCCTTTGGGGATTGTGAATCCCCCACAGCCCTGGGCACTGTTCCAGTGCTTGACAACCCTTTCACCAGAGCTGGCTGTTCCAGTCCTTCTTGCAGAGGCAGATGTCCTAGGATGTCCTGGAGCAGTGACACTCTTCTGCAATGGCCGTTCCCTTGAGTGTGAAGTCAGTGTTGTGTTTACAGCCTGGAGATTGGCTCATCTTCTGCTCAGAACGCACAATTTCCTGTCAGAACTGTCTCTTCTGCAGGAATGAGGCTTGTTGGGAACAACCTCTGAGCCAGCACAGTAAACTGGATGCATCAGCACCCTGCTACCTGCCTTTGTGAGTCTTTAGCAAAGTGAGTGGCAACAGGTCAGAGAGCTGAGATGTCCTGAGATGCCTTAAGTTTCAGCTTTTGTGTTTTTCAGATTCTGTGCTGCCAGGGGTGTAGACCTGAGCCTCATATTAAGTGCTAGTAAAGCTCTCTTCACAGAGCAGGCCGACAAAACAAATCCTCCTGCTGGATACCAAGGACAACTCTCAGGCCCAAAAACACCAACAAGGGTGGGCTGAAGGGAGGAGCAAGAAGGATGGGACCTCACAACCTGAAGCTGTAATTGGACAATTAAACCCCAATGTGCAAATGGACCAAAACTTAGAAAAGTGTGAGACCTCGTGACCGGTCTGCCATTTTGTGACCATTTTGGGTCCACCTTGGGTGTAGCGCCGGTCAGGCCCTGTCTTGCCCAAGGTTTACTCTAAAGGCTTTTCAATAAATATCTATTTTGTTCTCTAGCTCTGTCTAGTATCTGTCTCCAGTCAGTCTTCCCAAGACATCACAGGCACGGCCCTTGCAGACACAAACTGGGACACAAGGCTTGAAATCAATTATTTGTCCTCACGGACTGCAGTCCCCAAAGGTTCCACAACCAACTAAACTGTTCAGCTTTGTGTAGCCAGTGTTCTGGTGTTTACATCTGAACTTTCTCTAGTACAAACAGTTTGAGGAAGGTCAGAAGATGTCTCCAAGAATTGTAGTAACAACTCACGATTTCATAACTCTCTGCTGGTTTTGCTGTCATCTAGTATATGAAATGTCTGTGCCTGCCTGCCAATTTATTTATGTAATTCTTGCTGCAGACATAGAATTTTGAACCAAATCAGTGTCCTTGTTCTGTTGTGCTTTAATTTACCTGTCATTTAACTGACACTGCAGCTTGATATTTTATGTATCTAGTCATTTTCCAGGTTTCACCAAATTTGTTGTTCCAGAAATACTGCACTTGGAGTATCACACCTCAAATATGTTTGCTTATTGTTTTACAGTCATAACGGGTTTTCTAGTGCTTATATAGACAAATAATCAATTCTTGTATTCTTAGCTTTATATTTTCACTTGCTTTTACCCTATTTAGAAAGTTTTTGCACACTTACAGATATTACAAGACTGATTTCCCCTCAGTATTTCTTCAGTGCCATGTATGTATAATACTCTGGATTAAATTGGAATGCTTTCAGCAGAGGAGTTAGCTATTGAACTCGGGATCTGCCCTTCATTTTAGGGGAAATATTTTAGCATAGATCTGCACTTGGCAGTCCCAGTCCTCATATTTTTTTATACTTGTGCAGGTGAAATTAGGTATCAGTCATTTGAATTAAACTCCGCATGTGGAATCACCCATTTAAGATAGCAATTTTATTTGTCCTACCAAACAGGCAGTTCAGTCTCCTGTAGCTAATGAGACCACCCTCTGGTCAGGCTTTCAGTGACACAAGTGTGTGGGAATTGGCCAAGGTGCTGCTCTCCAGAGGCCAGGCTGGGAGAATGGGCAGGAGGAACCTTGTAAGGCCACCAAGGAGCAGCACAGAGGGAAGGAGGAAAGGGAGAGAAGAGCCCCTGGCAGTGATACAGGCTGGGGGGGCAGCTCTGCTGAAAAACAGCTCTGCAAAAACCAGCTGGCAGCAAGCTGAGCTGGAGGCAACAACACAGCCTGGCAGCAGCCTGGGCACAGGGACAGCAGCACAGTCAGGGTGAGGAGAGGGAGCATCCACCTCTTGCTGGAATGTTAGGAGACACATCCGGGGACCTGTGCCCAGCTTGGTCCCCCTCCCTGCAGACGCCCAGGACAAATAAAATTCATTGCCCCAGGTGAATTCAGCAGAGCTGGGGGCATGTTTAGGCTGGAGAAAGTGGGGAAGGCACAGAGGGGCTACAAGCATCCTGCCAGTGCCTGTGGGTGCCGTCAGTGCCGCAGTAGGAGGATGAGAGACAGTGGGCAGAGCAGCTCTTGCTGGGTGGAAGCAAAATCTTTTTCACATTTACTACTTTTTTTTTCTGTTTTTTTTTTGTACTCCTGGAACAGTCAAACATAGAAACAGCCTGCACAGAGAGGTTGGAGAGCCTCCATTTTTTGAGTGGTTTTCATGACATGAGTGGGTGAGGTGTTGGGTGATCTGGGCTGATCCCATGGCTCACCGTCCTCTGAACAGGAGTTTGGATCAGCCACTGTTCCAGTGTGCATCTAGCCTGGATTTTGCTATGGTAATGTAAAATATAACTCCCACTTCAAAAACCCAAACACAACACAAAAAGAAAACAAAGAATAATAATAAAAAAAAAATCTCATTAAATATTCCTAGGGGAAAAAAGATACAAAAATATATACACATAGTGAGAAGTATGGAGTCCATAATTCTTGTAGCAAAAATGTATCACCTTACAACATATCAAAGAAAGAACATCTGAAATCCATTTAGGCTCTCAAAATAAAGATAAGTTGCATTTCAATGACTAATACGTGTTCAGATAAAATGAATTATTTATATATAGATTTCTTTTACACTTAGTGAAATGATTCCTTAGAAAAAATTGTGAAAAAAATTTAAAACATACAGACAATCTCCATGAACTTGATGGTGCTTTTACTTATTTTTATAGGATACTTTGAAAGTCTTTATAGGGTTTTAGAAGTGCAGATGTTTCTAATAAATACATACAGTATAAATTCATTGAATGCTGTTGTATTTGAGCGCTGGAGATAAAAAGAAGCAGAGAAGCAGAGAAGCCCTGTTGTGGATATCAGGAACAAGCCCAAAGCAGAGCAGTGTGATTGCAGAGGTTGATAAAGACACCTTTTACAAAGGGACACTGCCCCAAGCCGGAGCAGGGACTGGGGTGAGGTTTTGGGGTGATCACACAAATGTTTAAACTGGATTTTGTCTTTGGTGTTTGTACAGGACTGAGTTTCCACCAAGACTTTTCAACACACCCAGACTTATAATAATATTACATAAAGATCCAAATTTTTCAGCTTTGGAAGAGTAGTGATTTCAGACTAAAGGATTATGATATATGGGATGAAGTGTTACCCAGAGCAATTATTTTTCATGTGGGACCCACTTCCCCTTCTGCTTTGGAGCTGAGGCATGTGGGTCCTGGTCTGCATAAACAAGAATATTTGCTTGCAATCACATTTCCAGGAATCATGTCATAACAAGCAGAAAAGCAACCCAAGTATATTTTACAAGATAAGTCTTCTGACTTGTGTCAATGTTATTTTCACATATATTCAATAATTAGAATATTTCCATTAACTGTAACCTACTGCACCGTGATACATTCTTCCAAAAAGTGCTTCAAAAATATACTTTATGATTTGTATGCATACCACTTGTTCCCAACAATAACAAAACCACAGGAGAAATTGTCACTTCATGTGCTATTTCTGTCCCTAAAATTTTAAGCCAGTCTTCCATCATCTTCTTTTTATTTTTTACTGCAGCTTTGAAATCTGTGATAGGTTCACCTTGAGTGCTCTCTTCTGTCGTAACAGCTGATGCTTAACCTTTGTTTTAGATGACTATTCAGTGTCTAATTAGCTTGGTCTTAAAAAAAAAAAAAAAAAGAAAGAAAAAGAAAATCACAAAAACAACGAAAAAAAAACCAAAACAACCACTTTATCCAGCATGTTATAAAATCCCTCCAACTCCCTCACCATTCTTTCTCTCCAGCTTCCTCATTTTGGTCTCTGAAATTATTCTGTATTAGTCTCTCTTTTGTATTATCCCTTGCAGAATCCTTTCTGATCTCCTGGTTACCACAATTTTCTTTGTTACTTTATTATACACATGATTATCTTTTCCTGCAATTACAATATCTGGGCTTCTGCTGCTGCTTTCTGTGATTGAGTATCACTTCTCATTTGTAAGCCCTGGTAATTGCCAACCATTCCAGCATGTTTCATTTGCTCCCTAATTTTGTTGACTACTTTTTCAGCAATGCAGAGAGTTCCTGTTTACTCCCACTTCATTAGTCCTGAGACCTTTCCAGTTTTGAAGTCTGTGACTTGTGCTCTGTGGTTTGTGTTCTGTGAAGGCTCCCTACTCCTGCTGTAGTCACCACTTCCCTCTAACATTCCATACTCACAGCACCCAAATTTATTTGGGTGATATGATGGGTACCTGTAGGTAAGATGGGATTTGGGCATCTGCCATTCCTTGCTGGCCATCCACAGTGTTTTCTCTTGATTTTATCTTTCCTTCATGCTCCTTAGATAATTTGAATTTGTGAATTGGGGGGAAGAATCTCAGTTTTGTCTAGTGATGGCTTTTGCCGTGTTCCTTTGCCTTTTTCCTGAAGCAAAAGCTTAAACCAAGCAAAATCATGGCTGATTCTCTGTCATATTCTAAATTTGGGGGTTATTTTCCTGATAGGCTACATGTTAGTGTAAAATAGATAGTGCTGGAACCACTGCTTGGCTTTGTGCTGTTGCTCTGTTTATAAAGGTGTTAGAATGGAAGCAGCAGATTCAGAAGACAATAGGTTAGACCTTTCCATAGGCTTACTGATTATTTAAAACAGGAAGAAGTCATCTGTTTTAAGGTTCAAGAACTCCTTTGTCTAGACTGTTACTGCTCATGGAAGCCTTATGTTTGTTTCAAGAATGAGTCAGTTTAAAAGATTTTTTTTTTGTCTTTTTTCTTATGCATATGCAGGAAAAGAAAAGGTGTACTCAGTCCTTACCTGGTCCAGGTGGATAAATATATATGTGTGTATAGATATATAGATATATATACACGCACACACTTTTTTGTTTGCCACTACCTTTTGTTTCCCTGATCCATTTTCCCAATAGACATTTTCAGCCTCTCTTCTCTAATTACATTCTCTCTACTAAAAAAGAAATCCATGAAGAGTTGAAATTTCAAAATCCCAATAATCAAGTGGATTTGAAGACAGAGAAGAATCAGTTTTATTTTCTGACAGGCCATTTCTGTTGGCTGTGACTGTAGCCCCTTTAGTGACTCTGTAGTACAAAAAACAAAAATTCTTACCTAGAGTATCATTATCTTACATTAATCACTAGAGTAATTTACAGACTACATGTGTTATGTTCTGCTAGACCCTTGTTAGAACTAGTGGAAATCTATCTAAATATCTTGATGTGTGATGTCTTTGTGTCAGTGAACCCCATTCCCATCCCAATCTCATCTAAGTCCTCTCAGATTTTTGTAGTGTGTGAAGTGCTGTATTATGAAGTTGTATCGATGGAGATTTTGTTCCTTACAGCCCCCCTAGAGTGAAGGTCACAGAGAGGTTTTGGGCTGGCCACAGCTCAGATTTGTGCTTGCTTAGCATCTTTCTAGGTAAGTTGTTGTTTTTTTTGTTGTTTTTTTTTTTTTGTTTGTTTTTTTTTGTGCTTATTACAGCAACCTTTGCTCAATTTTCCAGCTGTCATCATCCATTTTTTTAGTATGTGTGAAAGTATTTTTTTTTAATTTAATGCATAAACATTTACAGTTCTCTGTAGCATGTTTCTTGTTTAGTTCATAACTCAGTGGTTGGCAAAACCAGTAGTTTTAGTGGCCTGAACAATGATAAACCATCAGAAACTTGCAGTGTGGCAGTTATTTTCCATGAATTAGTAAGTGAGCAGAGAGTGAGAGAGGATGCTCATCTATTATCTGCCTTGTGCTGCTGCAAGTCAGCCCGGTTTGTACAGCTCCCATCTCCTGAAATATTGTTATTCTACTGCTACCCTGTCTGATACTTCTTTTCTTCCCCGTGCATAATTATCTCATAGTATCCAGCATTCCATCTCCTGGCTCTTTCTTGCATGCAGAACATGTTTACCACAATCTGTTTCCTTCTCCCTGAGTGTCTTTCTTGAAGGAATCAGTTTACATTGACACTGAGCAGACAGTGGGAGAGTCCTGCTGGGTGCCCTCGCCATAACCTGATTTCCTCCCTATTTGTTCCATGGGAAATGGTTACCTGCAGTGTTTAAACACACTTATAGACTGCTGATTCAGAACTAAACAACTTTAAAACCATGCAGGAATGAGATTTTCGGGCCCATTTGGAACGTTAAGGCTTTTGCTGAAAGCGTTTTCAGACGGCAGCAGTCGCAGTTACTCTTCCAGAGTGGCAGAAAGTTTGGAGCAGAGAAATTAAATTCTTGGTTCCCCTGGTCCTGCCTTAGCATTGCCTCTGTGTGGATGCTCAAACTGAAATAATTATCCCTCTGTCTCCTGCCAGTTGTCTATTTTTCAAGCTTCTCTATATTTTTCTTGACCAGATGGTTTCAAATATTAGTTTCAAATACTTCTCAGGATCTGGATGCCTCAGTGCAGGAACTGGGGAGCAGCTGACAGTTCTGGGTCTAGCTCAGGTAGGCAAAAGTCTTTCTTCATATAGAAGACAAATAAGCAAAAGGCCCCCTGCTAACTGGCATTTAGCAGCTTGTGAGAAATTATTTCAGAATACTCTAGTCAATCCTGAAAGAAATACCCAAGAGATTTGCTGTTGATATTAATCTGCATTTAGGTTAGCAGTCACTTCAGGTTTTTTCTTTTTTTTTTTTTTTCCCTGTGAACCTGGTGTGCTGTGGTCTTTGAAATAGTGGTTAGTTCATCTCACCATAGAGTAAAGTTGCACTACAAAGCTGTAATAAATTATTTTTGTCAAAATTATAATTTAATTTAAGATTTTAAAATATCTCAGGATGAAAGGTGTGACATAAAATATTGTGTGCTTTTATAAATCTTACCTGCTGCTGCTGGATTTTCATAGAAACCCCTTGAAAAGACAGCAGAGTTCAGTTAGGTGCAAGAACTTTAGAAATGTGTCATTTTGGCAGGATAAATAGATTGCAGGTCGTAACTCAGAAGAGTGGTGAACTCTTCTCTGGGTTTGGATTATTTAATGAGTGAATGTATTTGGCTAATTAGTGATCTCAGGACTGTGCTCCTTGCTCAGGGTGTAAATTCCCATCAGGAATGCCTGCTGTCAATAATCCACTTTGGAGGCACTCACGCATTCCTGAGGGGTAGCTCCATGGCCCTTCCAGCTCTGCCCTGCTTCAATCCTCACAAGCACAGCAAGAGCCAAAGAGGATCCAAATCCAAACTGAAAGAGCACAGAGGCAGAGTCACAGCCCTCTCTTTAATGCTGCAGAACAGGTGTTTGCCTGGCCATGTTTGACCTGTTTGTTCAGCTGAAGAGCAACCAGTGCAATATCCAATGAGGTATTAGAGCTTTATTTCAAAGCGGGCTATTTATCAAAGAGGATGGGCTCTGTAATCTGTTCTGTTTAGCATCCTGACATTGCAATGCCTTCCTCTGATTCCTACTGCTTGTTTGTCAGTCTTGCGGGATTTTGGCTTTGGTCCTAGGAGGCATCAGCCCTTCTGCTGCTATTTAGCTTCTTCATGATTTCCTTACACAGCCCACCAAGATTCCTGTGGGTTTTTTGGGGGGGAAACCTCATAAAGTCAACACGGAACATACTGGAACCAGAAAGAAAGACCCATCTGCCTTTTTGTTTGCAGCAAATTCCTTCCAGCAGGTCTTGTTAACTTGAGCTTCTTGTCACTGCTCCGTGGCTGCTCCTCACTCACAGTCCGTGAGCTGCCATCCCTCAGCAGAGCCAGAGCACATATCTCCAGCTATGACTTTATGGGGGTGTTTAGCCTTTCAGATTTGAAGCTCTGTGGCATCACTTGGCTCAGCTGTTCCTCCCTTACGAAGGCTTCCAGCTCTAATTAGGAATATCCACACTCCTGCTTGAGACTGCAGAGCAGAATGGAAAAATGAGGGGAGAAAACAAAGGGCACGGCAAAATAATATCCCAGCTTTTTTCCCCCTCTGTATTGCAATCCATTACATTTTTCAGTGTTTTCAGAGACTTCACCATCTTTTCGTGCTCTCTCAGGTCCTAGGCCTCTCTGTGCTTTTGCTGTTCTTCAGAAAATTGAATTCCTGGAAGGAATTTTTTATAGCATTAAAAGAACTCACTGAGGGAATGGGTTTGTGCATCTGTTCTCTACTTCGCATACTGAAAGGCAGACAGTTCTTCTCTTTGAAAAGCTGATTTTTCAGAATTCAGAAGAATTTCACACTAAACTCCTATAGTGCATCTCCTATAGTGAATGTTAGTACAAACACCTGAAGTATTTTGTACAGGCATTCCGTCTGTGGTGCATTGTGCACCCAGAGCCTCTGCCATGCCTCGGGAAGGAGCAGAGGTGCAGTGCAATCCAGGGACCTTTACAACACACAGAAACTTAATTTAGGCCTGTTCAGCTCTGCAGCCATTCACAGGGAAGATGTGCTATTCCAGTAACATACAGCAGAAATACAACATTGTTCACCTGTGACAAAGGGGTTTGGAGGAATTGAGGATGGATTCTGGATGTGAAGAATCAGATGGGCATGAGAATGAAATAGAAAGGGAACTTCTCTTCAATTCTTCTGCTCATTTGCACATTAAAAATGGGGATTTCTCCATGCAAATTACTGGAATAACCTTACAGACAATGATATAAAAGTTTACAAGTGATACTGTTTGGGTTAAATTGTGTATCTCACTAAGGCATATCTGAACACTCTGAGTCCCCTCTGAGTTTTTTATGTTTGCCTTGGATTTCATATAATAGTCTCAGCCTTCAGGATTTGGCCATTTGTGGCTGTTTAAATTGATCCAGATGGATCCTTCCAAATGATACCAAATTTTACCTGCTGGACTTGGAGAGGTATTTTGCTGCTGGTATATGATTCTCCCTGCTAAAAAAGCTATAAGTGCTGTAAGAAGGGGTGAGCAAATACTCCAGAGATGGTCATACTCAGAGTTTGTCTGCAAAAACAGAGTGGAGGAAAAAAAACCCTGTGGTAAAAAGGACAGATATTTCAGATTTCTGAGAGACTGTTTATTGCCTGTAAGCTCTGTAGAGGTGTTCCTGTGGATTCAGGAAATTATTTATAAAGTAGACCTGTGTTTTTGCCTTGGGAAATTCAATCTGAGTTTCCTAATGTTTGAGTCTCAAACTCAAAACATTCTGCAGAGCAGAGAGATTATAAAGAATGCTAACTAATCAGTTATTTACTGGAATTTTAAAATTCTGTCCTTTTTATTCCTTGGAAATTTGGACACAAATAATTTACATATAGTTTCACTTCCTTGTTTTGATATAGGCTCATTCACCTTGAGGTGTTTGCTCACATTTATTTTACGTAGGATAATGACATTTTATATCGCAAAATGATGTAGGCAGGGACGGGATTTATAGCAGGCGAAGTAAATGAGAGTTTGAGTCAGATCTAGAAGAATTGGGAATTAGTTCTTCCTGTCTGCAGTGTAAACACATTCCTGGAAAGTGAAGAATTCCCCTGCTTTGGAAGTCATTGAGCACAAAGCTGAACATGGCCCTATCTCAGCCTAATTCCATTTTAGACCCATATCCTTTGGGACGCATCAGCTAGGACAAATTGTGCTCATCCCAGTCCCAGCAGTCTCCCTCTGAGCACACCAAGAGTACACAGAACCTACAGATGAAATGCCAGGACTAAACTTTGAAAGTAGCAAACGTGAATAAATAAAAAATAAAGCCTACCGCCAAACATAAATAAAATAATAGTTAAAAATAAGTAAAAATAGACTTCAAAAACATGTCAGATAATACTCTGGTGTTATGCAGTTATCTGGGGATCTAACACATTTTGACAGAGTATATCAGTCTGTGTACTCAAAGCCAAACATTTTATTAAAACAAAATATATCAGTTTTTAAACAAGCTATGTGTTCTGTTCCCCAACGAACCCTTTGAGAAAGATGTTGTTTGAGCAAGAATTTCTCTGCAAGTTGATGAATGATTGGAGCTAATAAAGTGGAAATACAATTTTCAACAGGTTGGGCTTAGTTTGATCACCAGTGCACTCCAGTGCACGTCTTTTATAATGATGCATCTATCTTCCTGTGTCAAATAAATCCATATTTGTGCATTATCAAGTGCTGTGTGCTGGGTTTAATGAAGTATTCGAGTAGTATTTCTCTGTATATGTATTTTTATTCTCAGCAAATCACAGAAAAAAGCTCTAAAAATGCCTGTTGCAAAACCAGGTTTTCTGTACAGCTCCCAAGGCTGGTGCTCATGGAGAAAAACAGATCAGTTCCCAAGCAGGGCAATATTCCTCATTGCCAGGCATTGACAAAGCGAGTTGCTGTTTGTGTGTTTATCTGAGCAAGTAAAGCAAATCAAGCAATTGTTTGGGTTGGAAATGACCTGAAAGAGACTTTGTTTTCCTGTAGGATAATTCACCCTGGAGGGATTCATCTCATCCTGCAGTGGGCAGGGACACCTTCCACTGGAACAGAGCCTCGTGCAGCCTGGAGCCCGTCCAGGGATGAGTTATCAGTGCCGTGCCTTTGCTTATGACCGTGGTGTGAATATTTCTATAAAAGACACCATGGAAACCTAAATATTCCTCATTGCCCTTTGTGCTCCTTGCTGCTGAGGTCTCCACGAGCATGTGGATGCTGATTCTCTGGTCTTTGCTGATTCTAAGCTCAAAATATCACAACTCCTGATGCTTTCCTCAGCATCCCTTCCAAAAGTGCCCATGGCAGAGAGTGCCTTTGGAGAGCCCAGCCACCCCGTGCCATTGGACACCAAGCTGTGCAGAAGCTTCTCCCACAGCAGACAGTAACTAGAGGCTGTGAAATAATAAGGAAAAGGCATGTGGACCAAATCTGGTACCAAAACAACTGGAACAGTGGCCTGAAGCAGTCTGAGCTGGTGCTGGAGAGGAAGGGCCCCACATAGCTGATAAGCAGATCTCAGGTGGGCAATGCCAGCCAAGCCAGTCAGAGAAACATCCTGAGCCCTTTCAGACTTTTTGTTGTTGACATTGGTGCTGCACAGTGAAAACACAATTTTGGAATAGAATAATCTTCAGGCAGTTGCAGTGATGAACCTGTTCAGAAGTCTTTGCTGGAAAACAGCAGTGACTGATTGCAGGTGAACTCGGCTGGGACTTTGCCTCATAAATACTAACCACATTCTTCTGGGAAATAAACAGGTTGTGCAAGACTGGCTGTGTCAGTGAGGTTCAAATCAGCATCTTCTCTAAATAAACTATTCAACTTGTAGACGTGGAAAACAAAGGTTTACAAGCAAGGGATGCATAGATACACACCTGAAGTACTACTTTGATGTTTGACCTCTAGAACTTCCTCCCCCTTTTGTTTTGGGGTCTGTGTGATGATCTATCCAGACCGTGTTTGATATAACACTGTGGTCCGCAGCAACTGCTGCAGATGCATTTCCCCAGCGTTAATTTTACTGTATAAAATAAGCTCTGGCAATGTGGTGACTAGTTAATTGAACTATATAACCCTTTCTGGAATTTGTGACTCCAAGCCACTGAACAATATAATTCATCTCAGTTTTTATTAAAGTCCTAGTGAAATGGTAAGGCTGTAGTGGTGTATTAGAATGCAGAGAGTATGGTGTGCTACCAAGAAAGCCACCTCTCCAGTGGGCCTTTAATAAAATAAATGTTTTCTGATGGTGAAGTGCTTATTTTTAGCTTGTTCCTGTTTCAGCTCAGAAATATTGCATCTAGAACAATTCAGAAAACTGTAAAATGTGTTTGAGGAGGAGGAGATGGAGGAGAAGGGAAAAGGTCACAAAGAGATTTAAATGCTAAAGTAAAAATTTAGAAATCAACATGATTGTTGCATAGCACGACATTGTGATCAGTAGAGTACAGTGGAAATGCTGAATTTAGAAAGAATAAACTGCCTAACAGCATGCTCCCAAACCATTTGTTATTTCCTAATTAAAGCTTGTGAAAGGGCAGTTTATACATGACTATAATAAGCTCAGTGTGGGAGATGTCAGAGCGTAAATCAGACTCTCTACAGCACTGGAGCTTTAAACATCCCTAATGACAAGTGCTGGTAGGTAGATGATACAAAAAGACTGTTTTGACAACATGATTGATTGAGATCTTGAAATATATAAGCAAACAAAAAGTGTGAATTCAGCAGGAAACTAAACCTGCATGCTGTACCACATATAAAGTATAAAGACAGTGAGGGGAAGCTTGTGGCAAAGAAAGTTTAAAGCCTTACTTGAAAAGAAAGTTATACTTAAGCAAACAAGCCTTTGCTACTAAAGTCAGGATTTATCTTAAAAATCTCAAAGCAGTTGTATTAAAGGGTACACCCTTAGATAGCAGAGTGCATCTCTGACTCAGAGTGAGTGCAGAACTTGTCCTGTGCTCATTGCACCTCTTCTAACACCCCCTGCACTTCCTCAGGTGTCTCTGTCCTCTGTTGCCCATGCCCAGTCTCCTGCACTGTGGAATCTGAGAACCAAACATTCCACCTCTTTTGAGAGAATGGAGCCGTTTGTAGGAGACCACTGAAGTTATTGTTTAAATTTTGTCCCGTTCATGTTCACAGGTAGGACTTTTAGATGCATCCCTTTCTGGCCAGCCTGTGATTTCCAGCTGATTAAAATGGGAGCACAAATAGGTCAATGTTAAATGCTTTTCCATGTACTCCTTTCTGTGGAAACATGGCCAAGTACATTCTCTGTCAAGCTGCTTAGTCCAGCACGTGGATCCAAAATCTCACTGGGGACAGAGGGGCAGAGGCAGGACATTTTAGATTACTTCCAGTTTCATCTTGACCTTTGAAAGATTCAAGAAGCAGGCCCAGAAGGGCAGTTGGGTTTTCTGCACTCATCTCTCTCAGCACATTAGCAAAATACCCATGTAATTAGCAGGGGTAATTAAAATGTCTGTGGGGGCTGTGTGGGGGACTCTGCCAAGGTCGCTGTACTCCCCTGTGTTCTGTTTGGCTCTTCAGGATCTGATTGTCTTCATCCCACTGATGTGTTTGGTGATCTTAGAAGAACCTTGATCTCATGCCTTTGCTGTGTTACAGTAGTTTGTGATGTCCACAGCAGAACATTGGGTGCCAGGAGAAATGTGCCTCTCACTACATCAGAGCATGGCCTGACAGTCCAGGAATTAACAGAAGTCTTTTCTGCAGAACAAGACCAGAATTTGGCTTTTGGATGCAAGACTTTCATCACCCATGTCTGTCACATCAACGACAAGTCACTGGTAAAGTTCTTGTCAGACACTTCATGTGTGATCTTAGGGTTTTTACTCTTTAGCCTCCTAAAGCCTCAACCATATCTTCTCTTCTGCTGCTTGTGAACTAAATTTCAAAGATAGCAAGGGGTACCCAATGGATTTATTTTTATTAAGGATGGGTTCAAACCCAGAAGCTTCGAGTTTGTAGGCACTTTAAATGGATTAAGCTCTGAAAACACATTTTGTGAACTGGATCTCACTGGAAACTTCTCTAGACTCTCCTCAGCTATTTCTGAATTCAAACCTGTGTCTTTTAGGCTGGGAAAATGCTGTAGACAATGGCTGTTAGAAAGGGGGAATATTCAGGAACAGAGAGAAGCTGGCAGTACCTGGATTTCCCAAGGGTTCATTTGTCAACGTGCTTCTGTTTCCCCAGTACTGATGTTTTATTTGCATTTACAAAAGGATAGAAGAATAAAAGTTATGCAAATCTAGGTTTATTTAAAGGCTATGACAGAAATACCAAATAGATAAGATCTTATCAGCATTTCCATTGCCACAGTATCTGATCATTCGCTTCCTGCTGCCATCACACAGTACAGAATCAAGGAGTCATTCACTGAAATAAAGGTGAGCAATTCTATATTAGAAAATTGCTGTTTAGGCAAGACTCAAAATCTGGAATTAGCTGAAACAAATAGTCATGAAGGCAAATATTGCTGGGATTTTGGAAAAAAGATTTTTACAGCCATGTCCAGCTTAGGGATAACTACAGAAATAAAACACTGCAGGTGACCAGGGGTCAAGGTGGAATTTATAACCATCCATGAGCTGTAGAGCACTATCTGACTCTGGCTGTGTATGATAGATGTCTGGTGAGTTTGGTTTTGCCTTTTTTAGATCCCTGTGTCCATAAAAATCAGTGACTGGGTGCTACCTGTGGCACCTGCAGCCCAAGAGTTTGAGGAGCTTTGAGGCTGAAGCAGGAGGAGAGGGAAGAACAGGGGAAATCGTCTTTGGTTTTCCTTGCAGCTGTTTTTCTGTCCTGTTTGACTAATGCAGACCCATACATCAAAGTAGCATAAATGTGGTTCTGAATCACCTGTACTGTGCTTGAGAGCTCTGAACAATGTTAAGGGAGGTCAGCACCTGCAGGAGGAACACTCCAGCTTCCTGAGCATCTCAGAGGTATTCGTAGGAGGAGGTAACAGGATGTAGAAGTGTTTTGTATCGGGCGCTGAAGTTCCAACAGCTGAATGAGCTTACCTGCTTTTTATTTCCTTTCCTTTTCCTCCCCTACACATCCCTCCAACCCCCAACCCCATTATTGCAGTAGCTCTGGGAAAGGCAGCCTGGTCAAACAGCAGAAGCTCCAGAAACTGAGAGGTACAAAGGGGGCATTGAACTGTCTGGGTTCTTTGGAAGGGACTGTCTTAGCTCCAGATTAAAACCTGCCAAAGGCTCCCCACTGTTTTACACGCTGGCTGAAGCGGCTTTCTACACACCTTTGGCTATCTTTGTTTTGGATCTGTAGCTGAATCCCTTCAGCTGTTGAGTTTAGTAAAAAGAGAGAAGTTGCTGAAGAGTTGGTAATTCCATTTAACCTTGTGTGAGATAATGGCTGTGGGGTGTCCCAAAGCACCTAGACTGTCCTTCAGATGCTGATAATGTTAGGAAAATAGGATTTTCATTAACTGCAGCCACTGATTTTTCTTTTCAAGAGGGAAGCCTTTTTCGTGCTGTGTCATTGTGATTATTAAAGGTTTGACTGTCCTGCACAGTGTATGGCAATAATGTCTCAGTGGAGAAAGAGTCTGCTTTTCTGCTGTGATATCACTGTGTTCATCCAAGATTTTTTTTTTTCCGTTCTACCTCCTGTTCTTTTGCCATTGCTTGCCGGTGTCCATAAATATGAGTTATCAGCTGAACCTCTCCAAGTTTCCCTGGCAAAATGTGCCTTTCTTTTACAAAGGTCTCTATTTAATATGAACTACTCTCCAATCATTTCTAGCACCTGTTCTCTGGTTACATGGTGCATCAACAGCAATTTTAGGATTCTTCAACAGCGTGACAGCTTGAAATTGTCGTTTCTTTATGAACACTGGATGCACTGAAATCATGTTAGTGCAGTTGTCATTTCCCTTTGTACTCAAACATTAGATAGGTTTCTGTGAGGTTTTTGTGAGTTTAGATGGGTGGTGAACAGTTTTGCAGGAAATGAGAAGGGGTCTTTAGCCCAGGGTGTTTTTCAATGGTTATCCATAGCAAGGAGAATGCTTTTTGAAGTGGTAGATATGGACACTTCAGCTTAGGACTCAGGTGATGCTGCCACATGAAGGACTTTTTGAAGCACTTAAATTCATTATAATAAGTGGAATAACATTATCTTTACTAGCAAGGATTGAAAACAAATAATGTGTTGGGGTTTTGTGGGGCTTTTTTTTAATATATGTAGCTCTAAGGAGAGAGAGAGAGATTTTAGCTCAAAACTGTAATGAAGTTATAAAATATGTGATACTCAGCACAGGTAGCATTCAAAGAATTTTATTATTTTAACATTCACATTAGGAGTAGACTGTAGTCAGATGGGTGAAATGTCTGTGTTCTCATGTGTGGTTCCAGGGTGAGTATGTGCCAGCATCTCCATGGGTTAGATGGCTCAAAGCCTCAGGTTTTGATTTTATATCCAAATGTTCATTGGCACATTCTATATAGTGCTGGAAGTGGCTTTGTTTAATTTTAGCTGTTTGTATCAGTAGTTGAGAGAGCTCCCCAAACTGTCTATAGTCTTATAAGAATGGCAGAATATTAATTTAGATCAACTACTGGGCAGATCATATCACTATGAGCAGCTAGTTTATGTATGAATACATACCCCTCTCAGTGTTAAGGTTGTCTCTAATACAGCCAAGTAGAACCCAAAAATACCCTAAGAAACCAGTTTTGCAGTTTCTTAAGCAGACAATTCAGCTCTTATTTGGTAAACCCTCACAGTTTATAGGAGGACTTGTGCTAGGATGGTAATGAGAGACAATTTCTGGTGTTTATGGTGAAATTGCTCTGCCTCTGGCCCTCTCCTAACTCCTCTGACACGCATGACTGACACAGTCAATACTCATACTCAGAAAAATCCTAAATAACCATCTCTTTTTCTGGCCTGTCATGCAGCTTCTTGAACTATCACTTTGAAATCATGGTTGCTATTTTGTCACTATCTGAATGCTGCCATCTTTACAGCTAATCCTATCATCCACTTCCTCTACCTTTATCTCCACAGTGTTGATCCAGTCACTCCTTACTGTCTGTCGTGTAAATATGTTAACACTGACATTTAGAATGGCTTGTTTTCCTTTGCTCTGCTCTATTCTTATCGTACCCTGGAATCTCTGTATTAATTATGCTCCTCCAATCTCATCTCCTTTGCTACCCCTGCAGATGTGCAGACATTGTCTTACTTCCAGTTCAGTCCTTTTGTTCCTGCTCCTTCTACAGATCCCTCGGAGCTGTTCATCACTGGAAATTGTCTTCTCATTCTTACAACCTTTTGTTGTGCTATTTCACTTGATCTATTCATCCCTCTTCCTAATATGACCTTTATTTCCTTATCTTGGCTGTCTCTGAGATAATTAGTTCATATCTGGAATGATCTTTCTTTCTTGTCTACTGAGTAACTTCTCTGTTTTCATTAAGTTCTGCCAGAAATCCTGTCTAGAAAATCAGGTCCACAGAAATCAGTAAAGACACTCAATTGACTTCAGGATTTTACAGCAAGTCTTAAGCAGTCTTTTACCTTTCCTTGATCAATAGCCCAAATAGTGTCACTTAAACTGTTCTCCATTATCAAATAGCTCCTTCTGTTTTTTTCTGTTTGCAGTAAATTATATGGTCTTTTAGAATGGCTTCTGTTTCAGTCTTTTCACATATAATAAAGATGCAGCGGTAAATGAATTTTATTTTATCATGGAAATGGTCTTTGAACACTGAGGAAGAATTTTTTTTAAATTTTGTTGTTTTAACATTTAAATGGACACAAACTGGAGAGAATGAGGAACAGAAGGAAAATATACATGATTGAACATTAATATTTTACTGTGAAAGAATTAAATATCCTAAAGAAATAATGAAAACTTTTTCCAGATGATAGTTAAAGTTTGATGAAATAATAATAAAAATTTAATCTTCCAGTTGAATGAAAACACTCCATATGTTGTTAAATGTGCCTAAATTTGAATTCAATTCTGTTGGGTTTTTTTTTGTCTCAGCCAACTGCTGTACATAGAGATCGGTTTGCTACAGATAAAGACCAGGCCATACCCTGTTTGTGTGATCATCTGTAACTTTTATCACACAGTTTTTCTTTTGGATTCTCCTGTTGTCAGATCCTTGAGGGCAAGTCAGAAGTAAATGGCTGAGCTGAGTAAATTCATGTGTGAGAAGCACTTGTTTGTTCACAGAACATATTGTACTTAAATACTTAGAGATTAAATACTGATTCTTTTTGAAAAGTAAACCAGTGCATTTAGGACCATTGTAACCATGGAACAGACACCTTATGGATCTTGGAGCATTGTTTTATATCTTATTTGTATTTTTCCATCTGCCAGTGCAGCTGTGACAGTGGAGCTGAGTGGCATTCTTGCACTTTGTGTTCTGCATCTGCTCCATAGCAGTTTATCTCTAACCCTTTTGTTCTGTGCCATTCCTCACTCTGTCTGTTCTGCACACTCTTGATCTTTCTTCTGTTTATCATTTCTTGCTTTCTGGTACGTATTATCATGTACAGTATCCTTGCAAGTTCCTTTTCCACATACGCGGAGACTGTTAAAACTGTCTTCTTGAAATCCTTTGTAACAGATTCACTTCATGCCCTACACCTTTTATTAAAACTTACCTTTTATTTTCTTGAAGCTGTCATTATTCCTTCTAACAAGCATATTTTTATAGCTACTACAGTTTCACTTCATCTGGCACCCAGGTCATTCCCTCTGTGTCCACCATCATCAAACCTGTCCATGAGTAGTCACGGCAAATGAATAATAAATGTTCCTTCAGAGAAAAAAAAAAATCTCGTCTTCCTACCCTTTTGTTTTGCATAAACTAGCGATTTCCCCTGAAATATCCTTTCATGTCAGGTGCAAGGTCTACAGATTACTGTAACATTCCCACAAATCTCTGATGCACTAAGTTTGTGCCATAACTGCTGTGTTCCGGCCTGATGTGATTCTCTCTGTGCCAGTCACAGGTTTGGTTTCACAGTCTGTGTCCCAAAGAATAAAAAAGGAGCCTTTTTGTCTCTTACCATCCTAGGGTATGTTGTCTGCCTAGGATATGTTCCCTACCTGGGCATGTTCCCTACTTGGGATATTTTCGCTAGCTGGGATATTTTCCCTGCCTGGGATATGTTCCCTCTCTGGGAGATATTCCCTAGCTGAGATAGGTTCTTACCAGGGATATCCTCCCTACCTGGGATATGTTCCCTGCCTTGGGTGTGTTCCCAACCATCCCATGCCTGTGATCCCTCCCAGAACAGCTTGTCTTTAGGCGCTCCCCACGTGTCTGGCCTCAGCTGCTCCCAGGCTGTTGGTGGTGCTGGCAGCAGAGTTTTAGCTCGGGTTCAGAAGAGCGAATTCCCCTTTTCCCTGGAGTGCGTCCCTGCGGGGCTGCACTGCGGAGCTGCTGAGGGCAGCAGTGGGCGTCGCCTCGCACGGCACAGCTCAGCAGAATCGCTCGGGAAACCTTCAGCCAGCGAAGGGTCAGGAACTGGCAGAAGCCCCTTGCAGGTCCGTGCCTTGAGTGTGCTCCTGTGTCCATCCCACAGGCTGCCCCTGCGCCGCTCCTGGCTGCGCTGGCTGTCCCTGGAGGCTGCAGGGAGCCGCAGTGGGTGCTGCACAGGCAGGAGGACACCAAAGGCACCGGGACACAGCTTCACACAGCATGGCACAGGGCAACAGGGAAGATCCAGGAGCATTTAAAAAGCTGGGCAGGGCCCTGGATTTGGGGCTTTGAAGAGAGCAGCAGCTCCTTAAGCATTCAGCAGGCAAAGTGGGCGATCGCTTCCTGCTCATTTATGCGTGAGGTATCTCTGTATATCTCTGCAAGGGAATCTTCTAAGAAAATAATGCATGTGGCAAAAAGCCAGCCAGGGGAGCAGCTAGAGGAAAAGTAACTGAAGTGCTTTGATTCCAGCCATGAATATTCTAAGCAGACAGATACATGTCAACTTTACCTGCTACCTTTAGCACACGCATTTTGTTTAAACTCAGTACTCTGCAGAAAACATTAGATGCTTTTGACACTCCTGCTGCCCACATTACTTTTAACAACTCATCTGTGGAAGCTTTTTCAGAGCCTAGGGGTATTGTACTTCAGTGTGTTCACTCTTCTTAACTTCTCCTGGTTTTTTTTGTTTTTTTTTTTTTTTTTAAAACAAGTTTAATGAAACACATATTTAATTAGCAACACCCTATTGAATAAATACAAACAGATATGCCCCTGCACACAGTGCTATTGAAGAAGAATATCAGTGTGAATTTTAAAAATTAAAGCCAATGTTACAAAAGGCAAATATGTTGAATAAATAATGGCTGTTGCTATTTACAAAGCACGCAAACCAAGAAGGGAACCTCCCTTGTTAAAAATGAGAAGACCGGGGAAAAAACACAGAAAAGCTGAAAGTATTTGCCATAGAATTTTATTTCTTTCTCTTTCATTCCATTCCTTTGGGACATGGTCTAGTTCTTTTTATTACTCTTGTGGATGTGTCGAGGAACCTGCAGAACAGGGCATGAGAGCTTGGGTGCTGATGGCAGAGGAGGAAGGCACAGAGCTGCCTCCAGTGCAGGAGCTGCTCCTGTCATAGCTTGGGCCACACTGCTGCCTTCACTTGGGCAGATGTTTCTGTTCTTATGGTGGCTGTTTAGACATTCCAGAATCTTGGAGACTTTTTGGTGAAGCAGAAAGTACAGGCTGAAGCTATTTTTGTATCGCATTAATATCTTTGTTCCTTTTATTTTCACCTATTTTCAGTATGTTCTGTTCCTGTTCTGTCTGTAGTGACGCTGTGCACTGAAGGGTGTTTGATTTTTAGGTATGACTAAGTTTCAGGGGTAGACCAGAAAAAGTCTTCACAGGGCCAAATTTGGATATATTTATCAAGTAAAACCAGTCCTGCATTCTCAATACAGATAAAACAATTATCACTTTGCAACATAGAGGCTTTAGTTTCTACAGAATTTTAGAAAACTCCAGAAGTAAACAAGCAACAGAATTATCAACTGTTTGCTAAGATTTATAGGAGTAATTTGTTATCACACTTATTTTCTGCTACAATACTGAGGTTGGGAGCAATGATAAATGCATAATTCAAGGGCTTGCATAATGCACCCTTAAGTGTTTAAAGATATTCCTGCAGGATCCTGACCACCCATTTCTGAGTTCTTAGTCAAACTGTGTATTTCGAATCACCTTTTTTTTTTTAATCTTGAATTTTAAAAAGTTTCCTTTCAATATAATTATGATCTGTACTCTGCCAGCTTGTGTCTAACCAAACTCTTTGCTTTGGGGATTTGAGGACTTTGAATAAGTAGTGCTGTGGAGCAGCAACACATTTTCTCTTAAGATTCAAACACAGAAATAAAGAACAAACTAATGATCAAGACGTAGTCTCACACAGACCTCGAATATTCTTTAATGATATACAGACATATTTCTGCTTTTCAAAACAAAAATATATCCAAGACTGAACCCAGCGCTCATCTTCTAAAAGTACTGCTTATTATTCACTGTTAACAGATAAATGAAAAGCTGTGTTTGTACCAGGTACATATCTCATACATTCAAACATATATTCAGTATTTATTCCCATCACCCACTTTCATCTGTGTAAGCAGGAGAAGCTTCCCATGAAAAGCTAAGGATCAGGAAGAACCAGCAGAGGTTGTTCACACAGCAATAATACAGAGCAACCCCAGTCTGTAGCTCCCAGTGTGGAGCCATTTACTGCCACCCCTTTACCCACACAAGGAGCCCCAGACTCTACCTGCAGCTACTTTACCTGCAGCTCTTTTACCTGCAGCTCCTTTACCTGCAGCTGCCTTTACCTGCAGCTCCTTTACCTGAAGTGCAGGCCTGGAGAGCAGGGCTCCATCATGTGCAACAGTGACTTGGTGAATGATTCTAAACCACTTCCCCTCTTCCTTCTTGTTCCCCAGCTTTATGTGCTGACCATAAGGCCACACCGTCTGAGATGTCACTGGGGCCAGCTGTGCTGGCAGTGTCCCTTCCCAGCCCCTGGACACACCCAGCCCGCTCACTGTGGGGTGAGGAGCAGAAAAGGCCTTGCCCCTGTGTGATCTCTGCTCAGGGACAGCAAAAACACCCCTGAATTATCAGCACTTCCCAGCACAAAGCCAAAGCACAGCCCCATAATGGCTGCTCTGAAGAAATTAACTTTATTACAGTCAAAACCAGCACAACACTCCCGGGCTTTATTCCCGCTTTTCCCTGGACCTAGCAGGATTAAAAGGAAGCAACTCCTACATAGGTTTGTGGCTCTGATGGCTGCTGCTGTTGGCTTTGGATGCAGTCAGCCAGAATTACAGAAAAAGAGCTGTTTCTGTAGGGGATAGATTTATGTAAAGATAGAAATTAGAGGAAAAATTCTTTCCTTAGTGCAAGATCAAAGGGAAGGACATGGGCATAAAATTCTTTGATTGCTGTTAAATTCTGAGCTGACTCTATCCTAAATCAGGTCTGGAGATTGGTGATCGGAAATGATTTCTCACAATTGTTGTGAATGAGTTTTCTTTATTTGTTAGGTTTTGTTTGAGATTTTTCTCAGTGTGTATATGCTTTGGGCTTTGGTTCGTTTTGGTGGTTTTTAGTAGGAAAATTTATTGAAACATAAGCAAAAAATCTTGTTGTAGATTTGGGAATGATATGCTTTTGCTGTTTGCCTTCAGGAACTGAACATTAGACCAGAGCTGAAGACTTGAAAATCCTACCTGCACAGTTCTTCAATGCAGAAGTGCTTTAGAACGATGTCATACAGTCACTGTGGGAGTGGAGATCATTCTCAGGATCATAGCAGTGGAGGAATTCATCCATGAGACTGTATCTTTATTAAGCTCAGCTTCACACTATTAAGAAGCCTTGAGATTGCCTGTCCTTTTAATGGACTGTAAGTTCACTTTCAAAATGCTATAAAATGATTCAAAGTGTGTCTGCTGAAAATACAGAAACACTCATCCTGTGTATTTACCAAACCAGCCAGAGTGCCTTGTGAAGAGAATAAAATAAGAGAATGCTTTATTATTTCTTAGATGTGGCATAGTCAAAGGCCATGCACATAAAAATATATGTGTTGAAAAGAAATATGATAAAAATACTCTTCTAAAAGCTCCTTGAGGAATATCAGATGGATCCAGTGATTCAAATGTGAACAGCATTTTCACATTGGTGGTCCATTAGTCCATCATTTCCAATGAACCTGAAGAAAAGCCATTGCAATGCAGTCTGGACATGCTTTCCCCTAATCTTCTGTTACTAAGCAACTTGGGTGAAAATGGAAAGATGAACTCACTGGTATTGATGTGGTGAGTAGGAGCACATCTAGGCTGCAAAACAGGATGTTGCCTTGGAAGAGAGAAACATTATATTTCTGAAAAACAATGAAAGCCCAAATTAAACCAAGCAACGATGCACACCTTTTTGCTGCTTCCTTAGATTTTGTTTAAAAACACAAGACAAATCCAAGGAGACTTCCAGCTGAACACTGATCCAGTTTCCTTCCTGCCTCAGACATAGTTTGGATAAAAATCTGGATTAATGTGTGCACTGAAAGAGGCACAGTGACACATTGAAAGAGCAACCTGTTACCTCCCCACTCCTGCCCTAGCTCTGCTGGCAGAGCAGGGGTGTTCACTCCAAATTGTTGCAGGTTAATCAGTTTATGTGATCATCAGGGAAGGACTACAGCAGCAAACCACAACTCTAAAAGGCAGTGATGAGAGTAGAAAATGAACTTACTGCTGCTGCTGGAGAAGAATGGGAAGAGTAAAATGGCTCAGTGTAGTCTTGGAAAGTTTTTAAGATGTGGTAGAATGCAGCTCTCAAGTCAGCCTGAAAGCCTGGTTAAGAGAATTGGGAGGTAAATACAAGCATTCCCTGCAGCGCTTTGTAGTTTCACTTTAGAAGGACTGGGGAGAAACAGAAAGATACTAAATGAATTGAGAACTTTAATCAAAAGAACTAAAAAAGAGATAAGCTGACTAGAGAAAAAAAAATGCAGGTTAGCAAACAAAGAACAAAGAGAGTGTTTGAATACAATTACCAAGAAATAAGGAATAGAAATAGGGCACTCATGCAGACAGAGAACAGGGAGGGAAGGTTGAGCAAGACAGGATTTTTTGAAGATCCATATGGAGTTGTGCAGAAGGTATCGGAGGGAAAAAGGATGCAGAAGTTCATCTGTCTCTGAGAACCTAATTGAAGTGAAGGATGGAAATTGGGTCAGGAAAAAATAACAAAACCCTCCTTCTCTTCCTCCCAATTTTCCTTCTCTTCCTTTAATATTTATGTGCGTTATTAAAGAAACATTTCTGGAAGGCACAGAGAGCAGAAGCTCTAAGTATCCCTGCAGAGAATACCTTGCTACAGCAAAATGTTCAACATTTGAGTCTGACTCCCTCTGAACAAAGGAACAGCGACTGGAAACTGCAAATGACAGTGGGAAGGTGTGTGGGAAAGGCCAAACTCAGATAAATGACAGTGCAGCCAGGGTAATAAAGGAGACACAGGAGAGGGCAATGAGCAAAAGCAATGACAGGGCTGGGGGACAGGAGAGATGGCACTGCAGTGTGCCACAGCCAGGGTTTGACATCAGCAGCAAATGGATGGGAGTTTCTAAAGCTGCAGTGGATGGATCTCACCTCCTCTGGCTAGCACCCCAGGGAAACACTGCCATGTGCTTGTAGTGTGGCAGCAGGAGCACAGTTTGTCATGCTAAAGCAAACAGACAGCCCCCACCTTGCTGAACCATGCAGTAAATAGGATATTGACAGTCTGTTCTCAGTGAAAACATCTTCCAGAGTGGCAGTAAACAGCACTTCAATGGATTTGATTTGTCTCTTAAAGCCGTAGTCTGACAAATGTTTCTTTTGGTGGCAGTGCTGGCTTAAGCAGTTTGTACCCATGCCCTTGTCACCTGCCCCTGGTGACACCGAGCTGCTTAGGGGCAGGTGCTGGCCACAAAACACAGCACCCAAATGGACTATCCTGGTGCAGTGTGGGCTAGGCATCACAGGCTGTGTGTCTGTGAACTGGCAGGGGAACAACCAGAGAATGCTCATGTGCACCACTAGCCCCCCAGTGGAAAGGCAAAAGGAATTTGGCTTGTTTAATTTGCATGGGGGTTGTAAATAGACACAGATATATTGATATATCTGAAGCTTGGAATAAAATAATGTTCTGGTGTTGGTACCCGGAGTAGGGTTAGAGATAAGTGGCTTGAAAGATTTGGGTCTTTACAATGAGTTAAATGTTTCCATTACTAATAAACCCTCAGTTGCTCCATGAGGGGCCTGGTTTTTTCCACCATGGAGTTTCTCTCTTTTGACATGTTGGATGTTGAGGACTTAAACACATTTATTTCATTGTAAACCTCAGTGAAGCAGCTTGGTTTACCAGGTAATGTTCTTTCATATTAAATAGCGAATTTTAATTTTAGCATAGCTGAAGAGGTTGGTCTTGTTGCTCAAAACACTGAACACAGAGAGGTTTGCCTTGCAAAAAAAAAAAAAAAAAAAGAGATTTCTCTGTGTCTCATTGATTCAGGATTCAGGAGCAGGAAGGAGGAGTGTGTCAGATTTCTAGATTTCTAGAGCAGCAAGTATTGCCCCCCAAATAAGCTGAGAATAGTTTCTTTTGACATGGGACCTTGAGTTTTTGAACAAGAAACTCTTGATTATTCTTTGGATCTTTTTTCTTTCATGTGGATTTGCAGAAGGAGAATTTCATCTGTACTTTTGCGGTAGGACTGGCTTGTTGTGAATATGTATCTGGCTCACACAAGTGACTCTGTGTCCCAATGGAAACAACTCAGGCAAGCCCAAAGTACTCCCAGGGTCAGTACTTCATGCTGTGCTTTTTTGATATACCTGATTTGAGAGGCAAGAATGTTTGCTTCCTTTCCAAGGATAAGTGCATGCTTCACACAATGGGGAATTCTCAGTTGTGCCTCTTTCTCTGCAATGACTCTTAAGATATTGATACTTTGGTATCCTGAATCTGGGTTAGAAAATGTTGCAGGGTTATTTGTTAATAAAATGTGCAGCACCGTGCCACAGTTTCTTATCGCAGGTGAATTTCTGACACAGAGCTACCTGACTTAGCTCTTGATCCCATGATGGAAACTTGGATTGTTTTTCTACTTTCATAAACCGACCCTTGAAACAGCAGAAAGATGCAAACTCTCAATTTCTTACTCACCAGGTAGGCTTCATTCCCATGCAGGCTTTCTGCCAACAAGTACAGGTTGCAGTTGGCCAGATAGAATTTTAATTCTGTCCTTTATGGTCACCTAGGAAAACTGGTGGTAACACCGAGGAAAGTGAACAAATTCCTGGCAAAACTGAAACATCCCGTGCTTCAAAAGCCAATGTTTAAAGTAATACATAAAATGACAACATCTGAAAGCTGCAACAATCCCCTGAGGGTGTCCCATTTCTAGCCAAGAAAAGAGTAATGGTTAAAATCTCTCAAATACCAGATTACTCAATTCATTGCTAGTAGTTGGGAACTGCATTAATCAAGAGAGGTAGCTGTTGTGAAATGCCATGGTTTGTTGTTTTTTTTTTCAGTGAGAGAGCATGTTTGTTTGTTTGCTTTTCTGTGTAATCAAGCACACAAAGTTGGGTGAAACAAACAGATTAAGGAGCAAGAAATGAACAATGAAATTATGAACAAGCTAACAGCAGGCCCACTACTTTGGACGAGGCAGACTCATACTCTGCAGGTGCCAGATGATCTGATTTAGGCATCCAAATGATTCTTCATTACTACTCTTAACCTGCTGAATCAATTAGCTCTCTCATTAGTGGTTTCACCATGGTATTCATCTCTCAGAGAGGCTGTATTGCCACAGCAGGGGTTTTTAGGGACATTAATGGCCTCTACCCAAACTGCTGCACATGATGGTTTTTGCTGTGCCAGGCAGGGGTGGCAATCCCTCCCTGCCCTGGCGTGCACCTCCAGCTCCCCCTCTCAGGGCAGCAGCTGTGACTGGCTTCTGTTCAGGATTGCCCATACAGTTCCTGGTGAAATAACATGGAGATACTCTGAGTGCTGCTTTCCCCTCCAAGGGTATCTCAACAAGGTGCATTGAGCATATTCTGAACTTTTACCATTGCATTTCTTTCTTCAGATAAATGTACTTTTCTCCATAGTCTGCCCATGGATTACAAACAGGTGATCTCTCTGGGGGTGTTTTGAGCCTCCTGTGGGATGCCCAGGTGGACGTGGCACTCACCAGTTTTATTGCTCCTGAATCCAAACCTGCTCAGGAAGAGTTCTGTATTCACCCACAGCACTGTGTTTTGCCACTCGGATGTATCTTTTGAGTTATTTGGCTTTAATCAGTGGCATTATGATGATAGAATGGGAAAATGAGGCCCATCACCCTCAGTCAGCACAGACATACTGTTTTACCTACAAAAAGAACATTTCTAAGCTTGGGAGAGGGAGGGGAATCTCACTGGAATCTCACTGGAATCTCACTCCTGAGTGAGCAGGACAGAATGGGGCTACCATTTTTAACCAGCAGGGAAATGGAAGGAAACACCTGCTTTGGTTTTCAGAGAAAGATTAGTGTTAGTGATGGACATGTTTTTGCAGGGTTAGGCTGGCAGGTCTCTGCAAACAGCACCACCCTCCCCTCTGTCCTCTGCATTTTCTGTACAGATTTCAAATGGGTTTGGATGTCTCAGAGGACCTGAACACTTAGGAGCAGAAACCCATCCTCCTGCAGATCAGGAATGACTAAAATAGCTCAGATATGAGAATGAAGAGCTGCCTCATACCCAAGAATGTTTGAGTACTGCTGGAGAAGGAGTCAGAGCAAGGACAAAAAGAACATGTGGTCATTGGGGGGAGTGAAGAATCACCATGCACCAAGCCATGTTTTCAGGCTCTATTTTGAGACTGTCAAGAGCTCTCTTAGCAGACCAGGCATGTCTATTGATTTGCATGTTGTGCTTTCTGCTCGACAGATATGCCGTAGATTTCGGAATACTTGCAACTTAAAAAGAAAATTCAGCAGCCAAGGAGAGCAATTCGAGGACTGATTTCACTTTAGTCTTCTCAGGCACAATTGCTACTGCAAGAGGAAGAAAGAGAAATAATGATATCAAATCAATAGTGAGGGAATGAGTCAAAAAAACATTGTGGTATATGAGGATATAAAAAGGAAAAATTGCCGGTAGATTAACTGGACCAAATCCTGGTTCTCTCTGAATGGGTGTGGAGCCAGCAGGCAGGATTTGGCCCTTGATGATTATTACTCCCTTTTCCTGGCAATTTACTGACGCTTCCAGTGAAATTATTTCTCAAAAAATAAAGACGTGTGTGTCAGTGTAAACACTGTGATCAGTTAAATGCTAACTAGCATGGGTTTGTGAAGTCTCATTCGTTAATCTTTCAGACTGTGTAAGAGAAGATGCTTTTGAAGTGCAAAGTATTGTCATTATCATGATACGTTCATAAAGCAGGTTCTGTGCCTCATTCAAATGTAAGAATGCTAAAAGTGGCACACGAGGGTGCCAGATCTGTACCAGATCCTGAGTCTCTGCCGGCTTCCCCATATTCTTCTCACCTGGAAGGGGTGACAAGCTTTCTGATGTGCAGCGCCTTGAAATTCCCTCTTTAATTTCCTGCTCTCCATGCTTGAGCTGCTCTGACACCTGCTCTGTTGCTGATGACTGCTCGAAGATTATTTCCATTTTTTGAGGCATGTCCAGCTCAGGTACCTGTCACTACATGATCATACTTAGATGCAATTCAACATACTCTCCTTGCTCTACTTGTTCACAAAGAAACAGATCCTGATGCCTGGAAAATCAGTAGGAAGGGCAGAAACTGCAGTGGTGGGAACATGAGTTGCAGAGAATTTGTACATTCCCCCAGTGATGGGGCCATGAGTTGAAGGGAATTTGTACATTGCCACAGTGATGGGGCCAGGAGCTGCAGGGAAAGTGCTGGGAAGGCAGCTGTGAGACAATTCTGCCTGGACTCCTGGTGAGCACTCTGCAGCCTGGTCCCTGCACCTGAGCAGTCACTGAGTCCTTCTGGGAGCTAAAGAACACTGCTCTGGGCTCAGCAGAATGCCACACACACACTGGCTGCGAGTGTGGCTATTTGCTGGTGCTCACTATAAGCTGTCCTTTGTCAAATACTCCAAAAAGGGAATGGAAATTAGTGTCACCAGCTCCTGCAGGTCACCCAGCCGGTCTGATGTGATTTGGCCTCATGACACCTTTGAAGGGAGCTCAAGGGCAGACAGATGGACACTCGTACAGCCTCTCCAGGGAAAGGGGAGCATGAATAGGGGACAGTGAGGAGAAGCTGACTTTTGAATGGCTTGGACATCCTGGGATAGGTGCAAGCATTTGTGCTGGGCTTCCACAGTCAGCTGAGAAATCCCAGTGTCTTCTAGGAGCAAAGAACAACCTGTTGCTGTTCAAACCATTGCACTTCTCCCATCTGAAGCCTCTGCCGGTCCTTTATCTTTATCGTTAAAGCAGTGGTAGCCAGCTTTTGAAAGCACTACATCACAGTCCAGCACAGCTCCCTGCAAGGGAGCAGTACATCACAGACCCTCACTGGGTTCTTTGCCCCTCATTTTTCCTTCTCTTCTTCAGATAAACCTGGCTGTGGCAGGCTCCTTGGATAAAGCTGTGAGTGTTGGAGGGGGCTCAGCTCCCTCCTGCACAGCTGCTCGGGAGGGAGGTGCAGGAAAAAGCTTCCTGTGTGTAATCTCAATTATCGATAAATAAGTGAAAATTGATGCTTGGCCCTGGAGTTCAGTACTTGAAAATGCCAATGAAGTAAATGGGGCTATAAAATCACTGACTTAAGCATCTGTCATACTAAAGAATCTGTAAAGCAGCGTGGCACAGGCACAAGGTATGCTTATCTCCAGGGACAAGAATAACTCGCAACAGAGCTAAGCAGGAATGAGAATTCTCCCGTGGGGATTTGCAGAAAGAACATCACCAAAATTTTTCTGGAGAGCTAACTTTTCTCCTCTGTGAAAATTAAAAAGGACAGAGGAAGGTTGGGGGAAGGGGAAAAACTTTTCTCCTTTTTTATTACTTTTTTTTCTGTTTGCTGGAATGCCATGTGCAAGTACAGAACTTTTTCCTTCTGCTTTCTCATATTTGTGGGTTTTGGACAGCAAACTGCAAGAAATTCAAAAATAAGGAAGCACATAGCCTCAGCTTATTTACTGCTTTACATCTACCAACAGATGCAAGCCGTTCACAGAAAACATCGAAAGCTCCATTTTCTGAAAGCCGTATTTTCAGTTTTAAAATTTGTTTCACCAAAGTTGTTGCGTTCTGTGAAAGAAAGTCTTCTGTTAAAAAAGTATTTTTTTGTTCAAAAACATTCAACCTATTGTAGCACTCAAGAATATGCTGGTCCTCCTTTAATGCTTTTTTATCATCTTTTTTTTTCCTTTGCCTTACTTTGATTTTAAGGTTTTCTTTGCTTACCAAATCAATTTCATACTTTCCTTATCTGCTTCACATCATTTTACCTGAGCTGTTTATTTATTAGCCAACTCTCTGCAGAGGTAAAAATTATAAGAAAAAGCAATTAAAAAAGCTTAAAATAAGTTAGACCTGGAGACAGCAAACTGCAATGTTTCGCTCTGGTGATGTGTGATTTGAATGCTGATTCATGGGTGATAGATCTCTTGAATAGGATGTGCTTTGCATTCTTCAGTGCTGTACACAACAAATTTAATTTAAAAATATCACAACATTTTTTTAACATTTAAATAATATTTTCACAAATAGACTGTAAGAATTACTGAGCTATCTACCATTGACTCTCGCCTGCTCTTAATAGCTCTCAGTACCGAGTCCTAATTTCTGCATGCTGTTCAGTTTTACTTTTGTGTGTTTAGCATGTGAATCCTGACAAGTTAGATAGCTCCCTAGCAACTTGCAGAAGCTTTAAGAGATCAAGTAGATAATTAATTTCTGAAATGACACAGAACCCAGAGATATTTCACAAACTTCCTTCCCCATATACTCAAACAAGTGAGGTAACTGGAGAAGCCCCTGCCTCTTGAAATAACAAACCTGTTTTGCTACAGGAAGGATATGATAGCTTGCAAAACAATAATAATTAATGTTTATGGTAATAAAAAAACCCCTCTGTTTTTATCTGTTAATTTGACAGGCATGCCTAACCTGAGCTGACGTACAGCAATGCTGTGCGTGCTGTTCTGTGTACACTGTATTTTCAGTGTTAGGCTGAGCATTTTGCATTACTGAGTGTGAGAGAGGTATTCAGAGCAGAAATGCTCCTGGCCCTGCATGGGTACACTGGCAGTGAGATGGTTTGGCTGATTGCTTTCTTCCTAACTTGGTGAATGCAGGTGGGTGTGTGCAGGGAAATGCTCCTGTCTGTTTTTCCAGCAGACTTTGGCTGCTGGAGTGGAGAGTGATCCAACAGACAGTTCACTCCAAAGAAAAATTATTAGCTCCAAACTCAAAGCTGATATTGAGAGAAGGAATGGCAAAGCTGGTCTGATTGTGCTTGGTGGACCACTGAGTCCATGGGCTTGCTGGTAATGTGATGTTCAGTGCTTTTCATGGATTTGCTTCCATTCTTGCTTTTCTTCTTGTAGGTAGGTAATAACAGCAAATAAGTTGCAGAAATTTTCAAGGTGAAAACCCCACAAGCTGCCTGGGCTTGCCTGAGTGTATGTAGGATGAAACTCTGAGTGGTGAGGGTGGCAGGTCACACCACAGGTCAGGAAGGTGGCAGGTCACACCAGGAATCCTGAGGGTGGTAGGCCACACCATGACCCAGGGGAGCCAGGGGATCTCTCCTCACACAAGCTGCTCTGTGACCACCATAGCGGCTCCATCTCATTCTTTGTCATTTCCACACCCTGTGGGTGTCTTCAGCTCCAGGTGGGAGAGATCTGTCAGCAGGCAGGTTCAAAGAGGAAGGTTTTGTGAAGAGGAACTAGTGTGACTGAGCTCATTTAAACTGTTTGCAGATTGTCTGAGGAGATCAAGACTGTTATGGATGTGTTTGTTCAAACTTGCTCAATTAATAGTTTTTATTTGATCTGGTGGATAAACTGTTTGCAGAGCAGTTCAGTGAGAGTGTTCCATTGATTATTTGATACTCTGTGTTTATCTTTAGGTTTACATTGCTTGTATTATATACAAGATGCAAGATTATTTAAGAAATGTCTCATCTATAACATATAATAGATCCTCCATCAGAGTAACGAGCAGCAGCACTCAGAGTTCAATAGAAGGAATAGTTAATTCATTCATGAGCACATAACAGTGCTATAACTTTGGGATTTAGCTGAGCTATCTGTGCAGAGGAATGGATGGGCACTCACTGTTTTGTCCCCATAACTCTTGTCCATAAAACTCTTGTACCACAGGGGAGCACAAAATGTGAAGAAGTCACAGGGTGATAAGGAGGATTGTTCCAGCAACTCTGTGTTTATCTGCTTGGGATGAAAAATGACCAAGAGAGGATGAGAGCCACTGGTTCTCCCGCTTTTCCTTCCACGGGGAAAGGCCAGGAAGCAAATCCTTCATTACAAAACTTGAACAGTCCCTGTCTCCACTAAGAGAAACAGCAGAACTTCAGACATTTCCAGGCCCTGTCAGGGGAGCAGCCCAAGGAATAGCTGCTCTTTCCTGTCAAAGCAGTGCCACTGCTGTAAAACATGTACCAGCAGCCATTTAACCGCTCCTCACACTGCTGTGTCCACAGAAAGAGCTGCACATCTGTATTTTATCTCACATCTCAGTCTGCTTGACTCGCATAACCCTTCTTATGGGCATGGCCATGCAGTGACAAGGAACAAGGGGAAAAACCGCCACGGAAATTCACTGAATTACACATCCACGGGTACTCATGCCTAAATTCTCACACACACAGGCAGTGCCATGCCTGATACAGAGCCTGGTGTCTCTGCAAAGCCTGGGAATCTGGGCAGAGCTGTGTGTCACAGGGAAGGGTGGTTAATGAGTAATTCTGCTGCAGGTACTGCTCACCCCACATGACTGCCTGTGAAGTTAGAACGAGGTGCCAGCCTGAGTGTGGGAACTCAGGGTTTGTATATTTAGCTTGTCACTGCAGTCTGCACAGCAGAGAGGAGTGGGATGAGTGCAGGCATTGGCAGGGATTTATAACAGGTGTTGGTTCAGTGGAAGTTCTTGCTATGATTAAGTATTTAGTGAAGACTGGGGTTAGTGCTTTGGAGAAGGTGCAGACATTAAATTATCAAATCTGTTCCTGTGTTCTGTGTGGGCTCCAAATCCAGGGTGGGCACAATGTCTGCAAGGGCTGATGGCATGGGTAAAGTATTGGTCAAAATAAGTCATAACCAGGGAAAGGGTAGAGATAAAGTTGGGTAAAAGGGTTTTCATACATTTTTTTTTTTTTAATTGTATTTGTGTTTTGTCCAGAAGTGAGGGGTGAGCAGAGTTACCCAGGGACTGCTGTCTTGTATGTCAGCTGGGTCCTGCTGGACCAGTGCAGGTTACAGCTGTGTTGGGGCCACAGGAGATGGATCCAAAGCTGTGTTCTAGAAGGTGAGGGAACAGGAATGACTGCAATGCTGCTGGAGGTCACTTCTTATGCAAGCACCAGTTCCATAGGTACCACAAAGGCCAGAAAAACAGCTCACTTTGAAATAAAAGGTTATGAGTAGGATTAGAGTTTGGAAAGGACTGGTGTTTGAAGGATTTTAATTCCACATTCTGCATGGAAATATTAAGATGAGGAAAGAGTGATGCTTATTTGTCCTTTAGGCACAGAAGAAGAGATGATTTCCTGGAGGTTTTTTTGTCTTTTGTCTAACAAAAGGAATGACTAACATGTCTTCTTCTCTACCTTGGTCACACAGATACACTTGACAAATTGGATTAAGGTCGGGATTAGGGTGCAGGTTTAGGGTCAAAGGAAGCATATAAGACCTAGGCTTTCTGTTGGGACAGGAAATAAAATTAATTAAAAAATTGCTACTGTTCACCTAGAACTGACAAAGAACGGACTGTAGAAAAGCACTCCTTTATTGTTTGAGTTTATGTCTGCATTTTTGGAGGCTCAGAGAAGAAGGAGGCTGCCAGCCTTATCAGGAATGAGTGCCTGATATTCCATGTTTGGCTAAGGAATGATCCCTCGGCTGCAGTGAAAGCTCAGCACAAGGCGAGTCTGGGGAATCAAACACTTCTGAGTCAAATTTAGTTTTATATTCTCCAGGGCAGGAAAACGCACGATGAGATGGCACTCATCTTAAATGCATGGTGTGTGTTTGAGGCACTGATATCAGCTGCTCCCCAGGTACTGGCTCTCTGATTTGGGGGTGGGAGTGGAGGGATTGTGATCAGAGATGAGAGCTGGTGAGCACTGACATTTCTGAGCTAGCTGCATACTGCCTTCTGTGTGCAGTGGAACTGGAGAATAAGTGAAGCTGGCAGCAGTGAGGAATGACAACTGTTCATTTTTTTCTTCTGGAATCTGCTCCCCCAGGTGTCATTCAGGCCAATGGTAGGATTAGGGGCAGGGGAGAGATGTGGTTGTGGCTCGGGTTTATTGTTACAGTACTGCTGGTTTTCTAGGACAAATGTGAGTATAAATGCAGGAGAATAGATAGTACTTGGTTTTCATCAGGAGAAAATCTGCATTCAGATGAGGGAAAGCAGCGAGTTAAGCTAGGTTTGGAAATCAGAAATTTCTGAGTTGGGTTTACTGCAGTGTTCTCACAGTCTGTGAAGTCTGGGATGAGGACTCAGGTCAGATTGGAGGAGTTCTTGTGTTTGGATTCCCTGGTATAGTGATGTCTGCAATGAAGGATGAATTACAGGGTAATTTTGGGAAAAAAAAAAACCAAAGCATTTATGAGTTTGCTTTGGGTAAATTTGCATGGGTTTGTGTAAATGATAACATCAGGGAAGATGAATGTTAAAGCCCTGATTTTTCTAGGATTCCTCTTGAGTGAGGTTCAGCTAATTAAATGATTAATGTTAAGATTTAGGAGGAAATACCATTTTTTCCTGAGGCTTGTGACATCCTTCTGGATGCAGAGGTTAAAGGTTTATAGCAGTGTCAATGTAGGCTTTGATGCTTTGCTGCCATGCAGAATTTGCAGAATTCACTGCAAAGAGTAGGCTTTGCATAAGGGCAGGATTTTGGGCAGGAAATGTGACTTAGTTAAGTTTGATGCCAAATCCTGAACTGCTGGATTAAACTGAGAATAGACAAGGGAGGGATGTTTCTGTGCAGTTCCAGCATTTGCAGATGGTTAAAGGTGGTGTGAGCCTGGTGTTGGAATGGGATTGGGAAGAGCTCAGGTTGTGGCTGCATCTTCTAAGCTCAGTTTAAGGACTGCTGTGGGCAGGGCTGATGGTCCACACTTCATTTTCATGAGAGAATTTTTTATTCCTTTTAAGCTTTAATTAATTTAGGATTTGCAAAACAAAGGATTGACAATCCCAACATGTCAGTGAATGCTGCACACCCAGAGTGAGGTTCTGGGATGGACCACAGGGCCAGGACTGGAGATTTGCAGCTCTGACTTTGGATGGAATACATGTGAGGATGAGGTGAGAGCTCCACAGCTGCTGAGGTTTTCAGGAGGGAGAAATAAGGATTCCACATCAACTGCTGGATTTTCCACTTCCAGAAGAGCTGGAGAACAGTGTTTGTAACAGTGATAAACATCCTACTCAGTTTTGATGCAGAAATCTGCCCTGTGGTTTAGAATTTTTCCACACAAGTGGTCACAAGCCGTATCTGCCAAGTTCTGTGTTCATATCTGCAGATGAAAAGCTCTGAAAAAGAACTGGCTATTATCACTGCTTGGTTTTCTTCACCCTTGTTTTCCTTTATTTGATGGAAACAATTGCTCTTTTGCCTGAAAATATACAAATTTACAGAATGAACAAGAGTGATTTCATTCCATGACCAGTTGCTGAAAATTCTGAGAAATCACCTCAGAAATTTCAGCATTTCTCTCCTGCCTTGTGTCCGTATATTAGAAGATAAATAAATTGCTAGATGGAGTATATTCAGTTTTGATAAACAGTGATTAATGTTTCAAGCAGCCAAGGACTTTTTTTTTGGTGGGGGGGTGGCGCTTTTAAACAAAAATTATTTTCCTCCTGTTGTTTTACTCAGCATAGCTAAATTTCTGGAGGACACTTGTGCAACTTCTCTGTAGTTGGTGCCATTTCCAGATTATCTCAGTGAAGAGTGGGACAAGACGGGAGCATCCCTCTGTGTGTGAAATCACCACTGCTAACAGCGATTAGGGAATGGACTGAACACCCACAGATGATGCAGTCTGTCAGGAGTTTTTAAAGCAGAAGCACAATTCTTGCAGTGCTCATTTGTGCTGTGCCCTCTGCAGTGTTCAGAGCATTGCAGGGGTGAGGGAGGGCAGCTTGTCTCAGAGTGAAACTGGTGCCTTTTGGGGCTACCTTAAAACAGAGGCCAGACAGAATTAAGAGAATAAAAAGTTATATATATTGAAGGGCCTTCAAGTACATTTCAGGCAGACAAAGGCCCCCAGGGACTACACCCAAAAATGGACAAGAGATCACAGGTTTTCACACTTTTATAGGTTTGGTCCATTTGCATATTGAGGATTAACCTTCCAATTACAGCTTCAGGTAGTGAAGTCATTCACCCCAAGTTTGCTCCCCGCAACTCACTGTTGTTTACATCTCTCAGGCCTGAGGCAGTGAGGTATCCTTGATTCCCAGGCCTGGAGAGGAATTGTGTCTGCCCAAAATTGGAAAGCAGCAGGTGACACTGTACATGGAGTTTACATGAATTACAGGGTAATTTTGGGGGAAAAAAAAAACCCAAAGCATTTATGAGTTTGCTTTGGGTAAATTTGCATGGGTTTGTGTAAATGATAACATCAGGGAAGATGAATGTTAAAGCCCTGATTTTTCTAGGATTCCTCTTGAGTGAGGTTCACCTAATTAAATGATTAGTGTTAAGATTTAGGAGGAAATACCATTTTTTCCTGAGGCTTGTTGTGACATCCTTCTGGATGCAGAGGTTCAAGCTTTATAACTTTTTTAACTTTTTTAACTTTTATAACTAAGTTTTATCACTTTGTCTAAAGAACTTCAGGTTTACAAATACATGAAAAATACAGAAGCTGAAACCCTAAGGCATCAAGACGGGGTCAGTGTCCCTGCAGTGACCTGAGCTCTTGGCATCTGGGCCCCAGCAAAACAGGACAGGCAGCACCAGAGCCCAGGCAGTGCCCACCCTGGGGTGCCTCTTTTCTCCTCTAAACTGAAATTCCTGTCCTGGATAGGTGCTCAGCCTTTGAGCTCTGCTCTCCTGTGCCCTGGAGAATTTTCATTTGCAAACTTGAATGATTCAGAGCTTCAATATCCATGGACAGAATTCTTTTAAGTGAGGTATCTCTTAAATCTATTTTTAGATTTTTTTTAAAAAAAAGAAACCCCAAAAAAATGGCATTCATTTGCTTTCAGGTGTGAAAAGGACAGAATATATTTTCTCACCTCACTATCCTATGTTCACAATTATTTCTTGTAGAACAAAACAGACACATGTGCCGTACCCCTATGGAAAATGAGAAAAAAAAAAGGACTAGGTCAGGCATTAATAAAAGCCATTTAAAATGCCAGATACAAAACATATTTTGAAATGCAGTTCTTAACTGATCATTTTCTTAGTAGGAAGCTAGATATTTTCTTTAATTTCTGTAAAACAAGCTTGCTTATTTTAGCAATAAGGTTGAGGAGCCCAAAACTTCTTTTGGCAAGCTTACTTAAGGGGTAACAGGACTTGAGGAATTTTTTTTTTTTTTTTTTTTTTACTGCTAGATATTACCTCCAGAACAGAAAAGTTATTTTTGGATAGTTGAATGTCAGCTGTGTGATCAAACTGGTGATCACAACCCATGTTCCAGTGAACAATCATATCTTCTCAAAACCCTGTCTGAGGAACTTTACAGGCACTGGGCAGTTTTATCAGAATCAGGGGATTGTGGCTTTAATCCATCAAAACACTCAAATCCATGAGGAACTTTGAACATATAATAGTTCCACTGAAATCAATCAGGCTGTGGATGTACTCAAGTGCTCTGCTGGGTCAGTGCCTGCAGCAATGGGGACAGAGCTTTACTCCTTTTATTTTATTTTAAATATGGTTTATTTTAGTTTAAATATGGTTTCTGCAGGGACTGTGCCTGAAGCATAATGACCGCATGGGGTTGGGAAGTGAGTGTTGCTGGTGCTGATAATCTGGTTTAATTCTTCCATGCTGTCTGTCCAGAAATGCTCTTGGTATTAAATTAACTGGGCAAGAAAAAGGTTATTGGGGGGTGCCCTGGTTTTAAATTCTTACTTTTATCATAAGCGAGTCATAAATTAGGGGGCCATAGGGAAGGTGGGTTGGTTTCTCTGTAATTTGCAAACATACCCGTTTTCCAGCTGGAAATGGGAGCTGCCAGAGGCAGGCTGCGCTCTCAGGATTGTTCAAGGAACGTTGCCTGGTGTGCAAGGAAAAGAACTCAAAAAGCCACAGGAGACAGGGGAGCAAAGGGAATCAGTTCTTTGAAACAATAAATCAAATTATCATAACACAGAGTGAAATAAAGGAGAATTAAAGATAATTCATGGCACAGAAATGGCAGGTTACTGCAGTGCCCAGGACTGGGGTAGAGACTGATCATGGTCATGTGAAAATCTCGAATTCCCAAGGCATGTCTGAAGGGATAGAGCAGTGGAGGGGGAGAATTGGAATTTGTTAGTGTCTATCTTGGATAAAGGACTGTGCAGACAAATGCTGCATCTCAGGGCTGTGAAAGGAAAAGAAATAAAGGGAGTATAAAGAACAGGGAGTTTCTACTCCAATTTTTGCTAAGGAAAGTAAAGAAAAAGATCATTTTCTATGGAGTTACTCCGGGATAAGAGGTGAGAATCCAGCTCTGAGTGGTCTGTAATAAAATCAAATTGATCCAATTGGCAGAGAAGAACTACATTTGAGCAGAAAAAATAATGTGAAGAACTTGTGCTTTTGAAACACAACAAAGAACCACAATGGCCAAGCAGGACAATGAACAGGAGAAGAAAAATCACAACTGGTAGCAGCTGAAGGATAGCTTTAAATTTGACACCTGCAAAATGGGAGCAGTAATTATGTTTTGTTCTTACTGCTAGAAAGGGGAAAACCATCAAAGTAGGGTGACATAAAATCTAAGAATCAGGACTGGGGTAGACCATGTAATTTAGAGCTGTTTCAAGAGGATGCTAAATGGAAAGATGGAAAATAATAGCAGGACCTACATTTTCCTTCTGCAAATGACAGCAGTTTCAATCAGAGTCCTTTAAGTGCTTCTGGAAGGAAGCAAAAAATAAAATAAATTCTTGTTCTAAAAAGTGGTTTCAACCAACAATTGCATGTGTTGATAATGTAGGGATTCTTGCCCATTTATTCTGCATGACTACTTGTCCACAAATCACAATGATGGTTGTGTTTCTGCTTGTATCTCAAATAAAATTATCTCAGCCAACACAGTTCATTCCATATTTAGCATCCTGAGAGCCTTAAAATAAGGTGTAGCTCATCTGCAATTAATATAATCAGAAAAAAAGTTCAGCATAAATTTATTCAGTGAATCTTAGCCAGAAAATGTTGTGAACTTGAACAAGTTAAGGACAAATCAAACAAATAAAAGATAGAGATTGTAAAAAGACAAAAGATTCTATGCTAGATTTGGGGAAAAGAAAGAAAAAAAAGAACAAACTCAAAAAAAACAACACGGTGATTGGATATTTCAGAATGAAAATAATTTTCAGCTTGGATAGCATCCATCTAAAGATTTTTTACCCTACAAATTAATAGCATAAAAGTCCCAGACTGTGCTAAGTCTTATTCAGAGCTATTGTGTTTGCTAAATGGAATGTGACAGCGATCTGAAATAGGGCTATACTACAGAAAATAATTAGTTGAGAAGTAACTTGATAATTTTACCACTGTGAAGAATGAATGGAAATCAACCTTCACTTTAATTATGTGCAAAGGAGAAGTATAATTACCTGCACAAGATACTAATCAGAGAAAATGATAATACATTCCTCTCTTATCTAGTAGATAGCAAACTAGCTTGCTTAATCTGTTCACCTCTGGTGTATCAAAGATAGCAAATTAGTTACTGCTGAGCTATCTGCATTCTAAGGTTACCTGAATCATTTTATTCAGTCCTTGAGATAAATGCTTATGTATTGAAATTTTGAAAAATAAAATTACCAGCCACTATTTGAATATTTCAAAGTTAAAGGAGAAAGTCACAATCGCTTTCTGCAGCTCCAGAATATCAACGAACTGAGGAAATGTAGGTGCCCCAGAGGTAAGAGGTAGGCAGGAAATGAAGATGTTACCCTTGACTAATTTGTCACAACCTTCGTGTTTCCCAAACAGGGTTGTCAGTGGTGGTTCTTGAGAGTCCTTGTCAAGATTATTGATGCTTTCCAAACTCCTGTGGGAGCAAAGTCAGGACACAGCTCTTCAAAGTGCAGCTCTGTACCGTGAGAGCAGTGTGGATGGTGGCAGACACCAAAAAGCCCCTTCCCAGATCAGACCCAACACTTAAATTAAGTGGAGAAAATTCAGTTCTTCTCTGTCTTCCCCATCACTGGCACAGGGGCATGAACAGGTTTGATTCTGTTCTGCTGAGGAATAGAACTTAAGGGGTGTTTTTCCCAAGCTTTTCTTCAGGTATGTGTTGGAACCCTGGAGGCTGAAAATTTCAGGCTTTCTGAGCTGAGGGGTGCTGACCCTCAAGCAAAGCATCACATTTGACTTGAGACCTTGGGATAGGCTCTCGAGATTGAGTGATAGCACGCGGGTTGAGGGTGTGTAGTTTGAATAATATTATGTGATCTCTCTGGGTGAAAAACTTAGATTTACGATTTTATTATATAGTAATACATGTGAGACAAGACGGAGGGCTTTGGGCATTGTCTGGGTCCTTCTTCTTCACCTTCTTCTTCCTTTTTCTTCATGAGTTTAGGTGGTTTTCTGTAATTTAGTGAAAAAGTCTACACTGAGGACCTTGAGTGCTCATTATTGGGTCAGAAATATAAATAATATAGATGTCATTTTGTTATTGGGTAATTTGCACTTAATTAACCTTGGAAAGAGTCAGAGGTATGGCTTATTTTACCTCATTTCTCCAACTTGCTAGTAAGAGCTCACACCTCCTGAGTCTGTAAATAGATAAGAAATAATAAACATCCAAGTCTGAACTCGAAAACCTTAGTTTCCCGTGTATTCTTCATCCTGACCTTGGCAGAGAAAAAGAAGCCAGAACTGTCTCAGGTGTGCACCATGGAAATGAGCAAGAGCCTCTAAGATTTTGATGTAAAGCCTGTAACGCCACGTGTGCACTGGCACAGCATGGCTGAGGAACTGGAGCAACCAGGTGTGCTTGTGCCAACCTGTGAGCAGGCTCTGCACTCAACTTCCCTGTGCAGGCAGGAATGTTGGGCTAATGAAGCTCCACAGCAGCTGAAGGCACCTCGCTCCTGTTCCCATTAAAACACTAAAGAGCAGATCAATAAAGTGAGCCAGGAGATCATATAGTTATATTACAGAAGCAGTCAGAGAATGTCACAAGGTCAGGAAATACTAGAAACGGGTATTTGGGCGTTCCCTGTGTAGTGAATCTTTTGCAATCAGATCTAGAGAAATCTGCTGAATGCACCAGAGCTCCAAAAGCAAGGAAGACACACTGTAATCATTTAAACAGCTTGTAACTCACTGAAAATATTGTGTTCAAGAGATATGACAGTCTGTTTAATCTTTGGGGAGGAGTTTCCGCAGCCTGTATTTGCCCTTGGTTTGGTTGTTGAGAGGTCTCGTCCATGTGCTAATGACACCTTGTGGGTCACCAGAAATGCAGCAATTTCAGATGTCAGAGTCAGAGTGTTAGAGATTCAGCTTGGGAGTTTGGAGAGGAAATATTGAAAAAGAAATTCTTCATTGATCCTGTGTTCTTCTTTCAGTCATGTTAGTTTATTTGTGGCAGTAAAACATTTCCAGTCTCAATTCTGTCTCTTCAAAGTGCCAGTCCGAAGAGGAGAAAAACATCTCTACATCTCCAAATTCACTTTAGGTGTTTTGCCTTGTAAAAGTCATTCTTGCTTTCAGAAAATGGAAGCAAATACTGTGCATTACACATTAATCCTAGGACTAAAGAGTCAAAGAAAATAATCAACTTAATTTCTTTTTATTGCCTGTGTAATTAGTTATATGTCATAAAAGTTCAGATTGCATCTGGAGTTAATTCCCCGAGCCTCATCTTAAATTTTCTCATCAACATTAAATTAATCTTATATATCCTTTACATTCCCCCATCCACAGCTTCCACTAAATTTCATTGCACAGGAACTTCTCTTCTGAATCTTCTCAGGCTTACCTCAGTGCCAATTAAGAATTGCCGTATCCAGTCCATGCTGAGGGGATCAAACTGCCAACCCATTGAATCTTCTCTTTGACAGTTCTGGCTTAATATTTGTAAAGCCAGAGATTATAAACTGCTGTGGAATACATGAATGCTAGTTTACTTTTTTCCTTTATTTAAATACTTGGCACCTTCTCCTCTCATAACTCTGTCTATAGAATGCCATCAGTCTGCTGCATCTCAGGGATCTGGGAACTGTAGTGATTTTTCTTCTGAGTCACTGATAGCTCTGTCCTGTCNTGGTGTTGAAAATAAAACCTTGAATTTATTTTAGAGGAATAAATGGGGCTGATAAGAAGAGGGGTGAAATAATAAGTGAAAAAGCACTGGGGAGACTTAGAGAAATAGAAGTGGATAGTGCAAGAAGTATGAGACTTTTAGCAAGGAGAATTTAAAACAAACATGAAGAATATGTTCCTTCTGGTGACAGCAGTTCTGAAGGTTATGGATTTATGCTCAGTGCAAATTTTTAAAAGCAACACAGATAAACCGCTGTCAGGAATGTCTTGGGTGTGTTTATTCCTGCTTTAGGCAGTGACACAGACTGTGTGATTTCTCTGCATCTGCTTTGTGTGATTTATTAAGCTGGGAAGTAAATGAGAGGGGAGACCAGGGGTGAAAAACAAGCACAGTTTAGAAGGCACAGTGAGAACAATTTGTTGAGTGGCTGCAGTGGCACAAAGACTGATCAAAGCCAGATCCAGCAGCAAACAAGACCAAGATAGAGGAGGAATCCAGCATCAGTTTAGAGCCCCAGTTTCAGAACTTTGTAGGAATATCATGGAGACGTTGTGGTGTTTCTCTAAGCTGTTTTTCCTCAAGTTGTTGCCTCGGGTTCTCAGCAACCAACTTTGTGCAGTTTCCTTCTTGTCTCTCAGATTTTAAAATCTGTCTCATCCTCTGTGCTCTTATCAGCACTGAAGTGAGCTTATGTAGCTGCTTTCAACTTTCTATTCACAGGAACGAGTTTTAGAACATCTTTTCATTATCCAGTTGTATGGAATATATCACAACTTGTGCTCTTCCTGCCTTTGTTTTGCTCCTCTGCCAAAGAAAGAGTTTTTTCCTCAGACCCTTTTCTTATCATCATCCCCTACAAAAGCAGAGTCAATGTATTGCTATATTTACAAAGAACCTTTCATGTGGATGATGCAAAAGATATGTGCATGCACATGTCCCTGGATGCATTGAGTAGTTGCTTGTTTTGGGAAGAGGTGAGCAGGCAATTAACCCATTTACATGCACAACTGCTGGTGCCGGCTGAACTAGGGAGCGTGTGTTCACAGTTTGGAATGTACACAAATCTACACAAATGTACATTCCAAGACTGGAAATTTGCCTTCTGATGCCATTTTTGTATCACTGGTTATGGAGTAAAATAAAAACAAAATTCAAGCTGTTTTCCAGATTAGATAAACAAACCCTTGGGCTCTTGCAGTCAGCCTTTAAGACAGGGGTGGAAAGCTCTAGAAATTGCAGTATATAATGGTTTTGTGTGCAATTCCTCATTTCAGTGAAACACAGATGATAGTAGGACTTCTTATCACCGCACTTATCTGCTGCGAATACAAATGTATTAAGATGAGTTACTGTGTAATTACGATTGCTCCAGACAGATTTATTATGAAGTTAGCAGATTGTTACCCCCAAAAAAGCCTGTCTTATTTCATGATAATTATGCAAACTGGTGTCATTTTTGTGCACAAGTTCTTAACTGATAATAAAGCAGGCACTCTGCCAGTTTAAATAAGCAGTAGAAATTAGTTACTTTCAAAGAAAAAGGAGGTGGGAGACACATGATTGATGCTCTACACAATGTTCACCTGCAGGACGTGCAGGTGAACATTTTAGAGGATGATTTTCAGATGCAGGAAAATGACACAAAGGCAAATGCACAACATACAAATACAAAACCTAGTGAAGTATTTCAAACCAGAAGAGATTGCACTTCTACGGTGTTCTAAAGTTTTGACTTCTAAACACTCTTTTATTATTAATTTATTTCAGTGGTTTATGTGGGGAATAGTGAGGGTTACAGCTCTGTGTAGTTATTTGTGCAGTATTTTCTATAAACTAAACTAGGATTTATTTAGTCATCCCTACTGGATTCTTGTTTCATAACAACAGCTAAATTAAAGCTTCATGAGCGGAAGGGCAGCATTTCTAAATCAAACTCAGTGTCTGGCTCCAAGGAAATTCATCACCAGTTTGTCAAGAGAAATAACCAGTCCAAAACTTTACCAGAAATTCAGAGTGAATCTCTGGATTCTGGAAGAGATTTGTCACTTTCTCTCCTGTCATGCTGCATTCTCACATTCCTCTGCTGCCAGCTTCAGCTCGTACGAAGTGTTGAAGTCCTATTGCAAAGTCTGTCTTGACAGTTGGACTAACCTGACCAGATGTGGGTAACATTGGGAAGCTTGTGCTAAACCTGGATGAAAACGATTTACTACCAAATTTTGAAAAATAAAGGAATTAGAAAATAGTTGAGATGATTGTCTGAGTAGGACATCCCCTTTTTTGTTGCTATCCACATGCTACCTTCCAGACTTTGGGACTCTGCCAGTTACTTTATAAATCGATATTCATGTCCTTTTATAAAAGTTAACATCTGGTGCTGATACTGACTTTTCCAATGACTTTGTGTAACACAGCTTTCAAAATCTCATCATTTTTCAAGATAGTATAAATAATTAACCTAAGAATTCATTGAAAATAAGCAAGGACACAACATGCCAAAAAGTTGTTTGAACACTGACAGAATAGATATTGAAGAAAGAAAGCATAAAAAAAAAATAAACAGGAAGGAACCATTGCCATCTGTCAGGTCAAGCCAAGATGAAGGCCCTGAAATTAGCCAAAGTATAGTGGGATATCTCTGCCCCTGGTTCCAGGAGCTCCTCCTAGCCTCACTGAAGCTCTGCCATGTGTGTTCATCCCCACTGCTGGTGACAATGTGACAAGTGACACCATGACTTATCCAGAGCAAGGCAGTGCCACTTAACAAGGAATGTTAACTTAATCAGGAATGGCCAATATCAACAGTGCCTGCTTCCCCATACTTTTTAAAATCTCCAAATTCAGGCTCTCTGTATTGCCAAAAGTCAACATGTCAAAAGGCAGTATTGTCCAGAGTCTCTGTTCTGCCAGAAGGGTTTGTCAGATTTGATGCTCATTTGTTTATGTAGAAATCCACAGCTGTCTTGCTCATCATTGGTGCTATGGTGTGTAAATCAAGTGTTTGCCGATACTTTGGAAGTAAAGGATTCAGGTCACTTGGACTGAACGGCAACCTTGACATGACTCCAGACTCTAGATGAGCAGAATTTGGAGTACAACTCAGCTCCCTGCAGACCCCTGCTTCAGCTCCCCGTGGTGCCACTGCCATGGGCAGGGAGGGCTCCTGGCCAAGGGCATGCATGGCACTGCCGAGGCCACCAGCAAATGTCACCTGTTGCCATCAAGAACACGAGCACATTTTAGCAATCAAAACCATGTCTCAAAAAAAAGAAAAAAGAAAAAAAAAAAAAAAGTCATAATTCATTATTCAGAGAGTGCCTAAATAATTGATTGCTGGCTGGGGGAGTGGAGGAGAGTTGATGGCACTCCCGTGTCGGCGGCAGAGCGTTCTCTGTGTGAGAGGGATTGCTGATGTATGGATCACATACAGCCTGTTTGCTTTGAACCACTGATAGCGCCAGGCATGTCTCGCTGCACACTTTTGTCACCTGCAGTATTTCCCACAATTTTTCTCCCTAATAACTAATCCCAAATCCTCTTTCCTGCCTTTTAGACAAGTCGTGCTGGGTTTTTTTTCCTTCCATGACAAAAGGAAGCTGTTCAAAAAAAAAGTGGAGTTGTTAGTGGGGGAAAAATATTTTCTGCGCTGTATTTTCTGATGCATTTTAAATTGAGAGTCTAAATTCTTTTAATTTCTTAGAGAAAAAGTTACATATTTATTTACATTGTTATCTAGAAGTATCATTAAAATTTACATATTTGGAAGTAAGCATTAGCCAGCTTTCCAAATAAGGCAGGTTACTTTGATCATACTGGAATTCTATTATTTATTGCCACGTCTGCCTGTATACTGAAGTCTTAATCAACTGGAGGTGCCCAGCTGCATCAGCTATCCTCCAAATGTGATTCTGGGGACGTGTGTAGCTGCCCATGTGTCTGTGTTTCTCCAAAGTAACACAGCAGGCTTGAAAGGAGGCTGCATCCATTGTGTTCAGCAGAGTGTTTTGACAGAGAGAGTTCCCACCGTGCACAGAACTTTAAATTGTGTTTTAAATTAAACTAAGCCTTATGTTGGTGGCAAGGAGACCATGTTGCTGAAAAGAGACATCATTTGTGACAAAAGCATTACAGACGTTGAATGTCAGATACTGTAAAACAGTTTCCCTTCTGCTTTAATTGAGAGCTTTCTCAAACAGCTGAACCTCAAAGCAAACCACAGCGATTCCCATTTTTCCACAAAGTGTTGAGATGCTTTAAACTTTAAAAAAAAATTTATTATTTAAAAAAATTTATTATTTAAAAANNAAAAATTATAAATTAAAAAAAAAAAAAAAAAAAAAAAAAAAAAAAAAGCTTAAACTGGGCAGGGTTTTTAGGATCCAAATTTAAGTTATTTTCTAGACTGTGATAAGGGAGATAAAATTGTTACCAAGAAGAGCAGTGGGAATGAATAACGAGCCAAAGGCATTTTAGTTACCATTGTAATTGTAGCTGTGCTGGGTCTTTTATAATACTGATTTAAAGAAGGTGAAGGAAATTTACCACTTTCTCCCCACCCCCCTCATTCCAGTGCTTTTAAGACCTAAATTCCCCTTTTCCATTGTGTGCACATGCATTTTTTTTAGCTTGAGTGATCACCTGGCATCCAGAGATCAATGGGAAGTGTTACACAACCATGTCATTACATATATTTCAACAAGCAGATGTTAGTAGGAAGAATTCTCTGACCAGTTTTTGAAGCTGTTGTCAAAATGTGGCTTAAACATCAGAAGAACATTCTGCAAATTTACATAACCGCTACAAAGCTTGAAAAATTAATTTATGGTGAGCATCACTCAGCACTCATTTCCAGGAGGAAAAAAAAAACAAAACACCACAACCACCCAACTCTTTGAATGTCCTTTTCAGTTGAGCTCATATGTATAAAATTTCAAAGGTAATAAAGAAGCAGATTAAAATTAACAGCAACTGCATATGTGGAAGTGCTGCTTGGGCTGAATGCATTACAGAAGTCAGAGTGAATTAGAGCCACGGGAAAAGCTGCAGCCCAGGACAAGGGTTTATGGTGCAAACTTCAAGGCCTCATTCTCAGAATTGTTTTCTGTTTTCCTCTTCCTTCACCTGCTCTGTTTTCAGTACATCTCAGTGCAGTGCAAGAAAAAGAAATACTTTATTTGTAAACCTCGAAGTTGAGTGTTACATTCAAAGTGGTGCTGGGCAGGAGAGCCTGCTCTGATATAGAGTAGCATTGTGTTTTCTGTGAGTTTTAAAAGCCTGGGAAGAAGAGTAAGTGATTCATGCTTGTTTTTTCATAGTGAAAGAGGTTTCATAAGCTCTAAACCAAAGTGGAGAAACCCTCGTGATGTCTCCTGAGCCTTCCAGGTGCTTCTTCCGTTTTTAATCTAAAATCTCAGAAGAACTCATCTTTTGATTTCCAAGTTTTAAGGCCAGAACGGGTTAAATCCTCTAATATGACCTCAATAGCACAGCTATTTATTTGGTTGCTGTGCAAGTCCAATCAAATGTGCAAGGTTTGAACTTGCATTTCAAAAAGACACCGAAGGGAGGTTCAGAAGGTGCAGAGGTCAGGTTTGTGCCTTAGATATCAACCCAGAGTGATAGCAAACTGTGTTTGAATTCTGCATCTTCCTTCCTTCTCCCCTGGAAATGCAAAAATGCAATTTGTACACTCTGTGTTAGCCCCTTTGCCTCAAACACAGAAGGAAAGGAAAATTAGAACTTCTTTCCAGCGCAGTAGAAGAAATATTTTGATGTGTTCCAAATGCTAAAATGTCAAGGATAAAAGGCCTTGCTTTGTTTTTAATCCAGGAGAGAGAGTTAGAAAACTTAATATTAGCAGAACTACTTCCATGCATTTTTAAGCACTTCAATAAATGTGCTCTTGATTGGATGTAAACTTTCCCCTGTAGTGTTTGGAACCCAGGAGAATATTAAAGTAAAAAATCTCTTTAAAAGTTAGAGAAATGTAAGTGATTTTACATATATTTCAGTCTTCAGGGTCCTCATTTTTCTGATTCATATTAATTTTATTCCATATTTATAGCTTAAGTGAGAAGAGAATCAAATTCAAGAGGTCCATAACTATGTATTAATAATTACTGTTTATGAATATTACTGCGCAAATTATAAAGAGGATGGCAAATCAAGAGAGATGAAGTGAAAAACTCTCCTGAAGGATGTCTAGGTATTTAGCTCACAGGGCTAGATCATAAGGGCTCAGAAGCACAGGCAGTTTTGTGGATTTTGGTTGTCTGTGTGCAATCAGCAGTTGTCTCTTGGGGGTGATCTTGCCATGGAATTCCAAGCCTTTGGCTGCAGGGTTTGGGTGTCAGGCACTCACTGCTGGCCTGAGATACTGAAACCTAAACTTCCCTCCTTGCTCCAGAGGGCACAGTAGGACCCGGGTACCAAATAAATTAAATGGAAAATCTTATTTCAGTCCACAAGTAAAGATGTAGAAGAGGTAGGGTTGAGGGGAGAGCAAAGGAGTTTTGTGTTTTCTGCCCATACTCCAAAGTAGTGTGTGTATGAACTTGTGTCAATTTTCACCCAAAATGAATGCTGCTAATTTCCTTCAGATGTGATAGTTACTTGTGTGGAAACTTTTCTGTAATGAAAGAACTCTCCAAGGGTTTCCACGAGTCAGGGCGAATGTTTGATATTTTAATTTATTTTTTTTTAACTTGAAAGGCTCTATAGCACATTTATTTACATATACATTAAATTTAGCATACTGAATGCTATCTAAAATACTTCTGTCTTTCAAGAAATTCTCACGTTCACAGCCTGCTTTACCTCAGTTTAAGTTTGCAAATGATGATGAGCTCAGGCACAAAATAAAATTTACTGTGGCACTCTAAGCTTTAATTTCTCTGAGCAGGATGCAGCACAATGAGCCAAGAGCCCAGGAACAGAAGATTCCCAGTATATTACTGGATGTTTCTTTCTTAGAAATTAGGATTTCTGTGGAAGTAGCTGGAACAACTCCTTCCACCATCTGCTGACCACAGAGCCCAGACAGAGAGGTAGGGGAGGAGTGGGGACACTGATTCTCCACCCTCCACATTTAACACTATTCTAAAGCCACGCATGTCCTGAAAAAAAAGGTTTTATCCTGTAGCAGGTTGGTATGGAATGGCTCCTCTCAGAGGCTTGTACCTCCAAGTCTGTGTACCCACAGTCAGGATCACATGGCACTGTCAAATGACTGCCTGGCACACATGGAGAAAACACTCCTCAAATATTTACAAGTCTAAAATGTATTTAATACAGAAAAGACCAGTAAAGTTTGGAAATGGATGTATAAATATTTATGAAATTACAACACAAATAAATATTACAAAAGCTCATCTGATTAAGACAAGAGCTATGACAATTCTTGTGAATTTTTAATATTAAAATAAGCATTACATTAATGAGTCTTCATTATATCATTAAACATTTTACTTTGTTTTCTGTAGAGAATTTTATTTTTACTTGACATACTTTTTTAAGTGTCTAATGGGCTCTTATGACATTTGTAAATGAGCCAAAACATAAGGAATATAAGAGTTAATTCTTCGCATTCATCACTAATTCAGACTAATTTATCATAAGGGAAATAATAGGGAAGTCATCTTTTTGGGTTTTTTTTAATTTACATATAAATAGGTCTAAATCACAAAACTAGATACAGATTTTAAATACTCCAGAGTCCAAATTGACTGATGCGGGGTTTCACTATAATTTATTATAGCATAGCAAGGACCTGGATTATGTTTCTTTTTTAAAAACAAAACAAAACAAAACAAAACCATCAAAAAAGTCAAGCAGTTCAGTGATGCTGGAAATTGGAAATTGCTCTGAGGTATTTCAGTAGCTTCCCTTTTGTCAGAGAAGGGACCCAGCAGCTGTGGGCATTCCTTGGTTCTTACCTTAGGTGCTAAATTGGTTTTTGGAATGGTTCAGGACCATCCATCTTGGCAGGAGCAGTGGATGTAAAGAAATTTTTTAAGAACGATTCCATTTGTGCTTCTCCTGGCTGAGCACAGAGTGTAATGTTCATACCAGAGCTGGGTCTGTGCGGATGTGTTTGTTCACAGATGTGTTGGAGAGCTGATTTTCAGCTCTCCCACAGTAAGGTGTGCGGTAATGGGGTGGACTCAGTTGTGATCAAGTATTTATATAATCCTCCACAGAAGGAGTTCAGCATCCTCTGGGCTTCGCTAGCCTGCCTGAAAGGAAGGAGAAGCTCCTGATCATGCCGTGCTAGGGGCTCTTCACTCCTCAGCAGACTGTACCAGGTGGGTGCTGGATAGACAGCATGACCCTTCCCTGGTTAAAATCAATCTTCTGCTGTCGTGTTTTATCCTCTTTTTGCCGAGGTTGGGATTAAATGTGCCAGACAGTATTTCTTGTTCAGACTCGGATGTTTATTAATCCTTATCTGTGTTACAGTCTCACAAACTCTGAGTTCTACAGCACTTCTAGCTAACAAACTAAAAATGGAGCCCCATCTCTCTCTCTCTACAAGGCCTTTTAAGGATAAACTGTCCAACTAAGAAATGACACCTAATTTTTTTTTTGTTTTTAACCAAATAATCAACCACCCATGGCCCGCAATTTTTCTACTCAGTTAAAAAATACCACCTAAACTCGTGAAGAAGAAGGTGGAAAAGAAGGACTGGCCACTGCCCTAAAACCTCCATCTCACTTTATGTATATTACTATATTCTGAAACCTTTAACTCTAAGTTTTCCACCCTGTGATATTACACACTTCTATTTACACTACACACCCATAAACCCAGTGCTGTCATTCAGTTCTGGAAGCCTCTTCTATGTGCATTATTCAGGTCAAATGCAGTGTTTTCTTGAGGGTCAGTGCCTGTCAGCACCGAAATTCTAAAATCCTCAGTGCCCAGGGTTCTGACATTCTGACATGTCCTGTTCATGTGGGGAAGGGCAAAAGGGCATCTTTCAGAAGCAGCACTTGCCATAACATGAAGAATGCATTTCTGCAGCTCTGTCCCTGGCTGAGGAAGTCTCTGCCCAGCAGCTCTGCTCAGCCAGTCATGCCGTGTTGCAATAAACCAGATGGGGCTCAGTTTCTCCATGCAGGAAAAGCCAATTATTTATTCACAGAGCTCATATTTATAAGAAATATTAGAAGGCACTGTGTTAGTGGTTGACAATACACTGACACTCAATTTATTGCTTGGTAAATGGCCAGAGTATATGTCTGTCAAATTTCTCTGGTTTTGGTTAGTTTACATATTTTGATCCCTGATTCTCATGGGACAGATTTCTTGTTTATTACAGGTGCAAATTCTTCTCTTACCAGAATACTTTTTTGTGCTAACTGCTTTTATTCTTGTGATTTTTCACGTGGGAAGTTACAAGCTGACTGCTAGCTTAGCTAGAATAGCAGGGCCTAAACTATATTTTATAAGGCCTTTCTTTTATCATATTTTTACCTGTATGCAACAATGCTGACCCCCAGGAAACTGCCTGGAGGCTTCTGGGCCTTGCACTCAGAAAGAACGTGCCTCAGGGGAGCAGCATTTTTAATCCCTCTCCATCTCATAGATGGAGCTCATGTGAAATTTTCATGCATGACATTAAACCGAATTCTTATGAATAAGAGGCTGGGCAGCCCAGTGCAGGTGATGTTACCTTCCTAAAAGTATCGTCTGCTCAAACACAGTTGCTTAAACTATTTTATTTGGGGTATTACCCACATTTTTTTGTCATTTCCCCAGGCCACATTTTCTGCATGGGAATTCACAGCTCTGTGGCTCCATCAGCTCAGCCTGCAATCATTTACTGGATTAAGCAATATCTTTGAGAAGTCATGCTTGCCCCAGTGCAGAGCACCGTGTGAGTGCCTTGCACTGGCCCTGCAATGCTGTTGGTAGAGGGGATCTTGTTCCTCCAGTGCACAAAGGGCATCAACTCTGAGGATCTCTCCAGCCTAATGCTGTGTTTGTTCAGACTTCTCCTGCCATTAGATTTATGCACCCAAGTAAGCAAAGCAAATACTGATGCTCTCTGTGCGTGGAATAACAAACACATTTCTTCACAAACATTTGAATTTCTGTCAAACATTTTAGCACATTTACTTTCTGCCTTGCCCTCCCTCTTTGTGCATTTTTTAAGCAAATTAACTCAGAAGAAAAAAGTAGTTTACAGATCAAAAGGAAATGTTGAATTATACACTTTCTTTTCTCTCTCTCCCAAGACTGGTAAATGCCTCTTCTCAAACAGGAACTTGAATGCTGCCACATTTTTCACACTTCTCCACTGATCCAGTTCCAATGTGATTATCTTATACTGCTCGTGCAGGAATGAATTTTACACGGGAGGCAGGGACCAGAAATCTCCTTACTCCATGGAAAAGACAAGTTTCTTTAGGAAGCTGGCTGACCAGTCCAGCCTCAAGATTCACATTGGTTATAGTCTCTCCTACCTTTACTTTTCTCTTCCTACCTTGTGGAAACATCAGAACTCTCTGCTGCATATTGATTTTTGTGATGTGTCAAGTCTGGCTGGAGCTGAATGCTGGAACAGGCTAAAGCTGTGTCAAGAGCAGAGCCATGCCCCCAGCCCTTGCTTTGCTCTCAAATCAATTTCTTTAGGGATTCCAATAAAACAAACCTAACAAACACTGTATCAGGCTTTGGAGGTACAGAGTTATGAAGGACTCCAGATTTCTCCTTCATTCGTGTTCCTTATTAAAAATCTTTCTGTATGGCATGGTGGTGTGTGATAAAAGCCTGCCACACAGGAGCCCTGCTGTGCTTTTCTCTTCTTTCTCAAGCTGTTCCCAGCCTGACCTCACCCTTGGCCTGGCCCAGCTCTCAGAAACTTTTAGGCCAGGTGTTGGCTACGTCCTAAACTTCAGGCCAAACATCCAACAGCACTGGGCTGTGAACTGGGGTAGGGAAGAGGAATGAGGGACATGGAGACTCATATTTACTTTCCTTCTACATCACTATTTTATAATTTCCAATTCTTCCTGTGTAACAAGAAGTGATTCACCTTACTGTGAATGATATTAGGGGATATCAGGTGGTTTCTAGTGTTAGGATCTCCTCATTTCTTACCTTTTTCTGGCACTGGTCTTTCTCAAACTCTGAGGAGGACATTTGGTTTTTAGGACAATGACCTCGCTTCCTGGAGAATGAGGCTAGTACAAAACATGCTGCTGTTTATGAAGCTTTTTAAGAGCCTCCTAAGAAAGGACAATCTCTGATTTTGGCTAAGCATGGTGGAATAAGGTTTCCTAATTTGTTATTGCTCCAGAACGTAACGTAACCATGACCCTCAAGAAGCTATGAAATTTTGGGGGTCATTTACGTGTCAAATAATGTCAGTGCCTGAGTCCCAGAAGCTCCTATAAAAATTAGAAAAAGTTATGTTAAATATTTTATTTGGAAATAAAACAGAGGTCAGAAGAAGGCGAGGCAAAGACTGAATACATTCACAGATTCTGTTACGCTGCCCTTAATGTAACTTCTGAAGCTTATTTGAAATAATTGGGTCTGCTGGAAACCTTCCAGAATATTTCAAGGGGCCAACAGAAGAATTGGCTATGCTGTATCTAAACTTTAGTTACAGCGTCTTAATTCTTAGATGTCTAAGTCTTCTTAAAAAAAAAAAAAAGAAAAAGAAGAAGAAAAGAAAGAAAAAGATTTTCTTAGAAGTCTTCACTTGGTCTTATTAAAATAGCACTTCTCAGTAGAGACGAGTTAATCATGATTGCCAGACTAAAGATTCTGTTAAACATAAAAGCTGTCGCAGCCCTTGTAGTGAACTGCAGCTTAGAGAGAAAAAAGACTGAGATGATGCTGTTAGAGGAAAGGTTGTTCAAATCGTAGAGACACCCATCATAATTTGTGCTAATGATAAACAAATATGCAGCAGAATGAGAGAAAGATCAGCAAAAGGCAGAAGACTTCCTAACATGCTGTGCTCTGAGTCCAAAAGTGCCCGAGCAGGGAATCTGTGCCTTATCCAGTGTTGGAACCCTGAAAGCTGAGAATTTCGGGCTTTCTGTGCTGACAGACACTGACCCCCAAGAAAACACTGCATTGGACCTGAGGTCACCGAGAAGGCTTCCAAAATTGAAAGATAGCACTGGGATTGTGGGTGTGTAGTTTGAATAGAAGTATGTAAAATCACAGTGGGGAAAACTTGGAGTTTAAGGTTTCAGAATGTAGTAATATATATAAAGAGAGATGGAGGTTTTCGGGCATACACTAGTTCTTGTTTTTCACCTTCTTCTTGATGGGTTTGGGTGGTGTATTGTAATTGGGTAGAAAAATCCACACTGTGGGCCATGGGTGGTTTGGTATTGGGTTAAAAGTAAAAATAATTTAGATGTCATCTCACAATTGGACAATCTTTGCTTAAAAGACGTTGGAAAGGGTTAGAGACACAGCCATTTTTCTCTTTGTCAGCCGGAACTCACAGTTTGTGAGACTGTAACATAGATAAGAATTAATAAACATCTGAGTCCAAACAAGAACCGTGTCTCTTGAGCATTTAATCCCAGCTCTAACACCAGAAGAAAAAAACATTACAAACCCTCCATCCAGAGTAATGCCAGAGATGCTAAAAGGTAGCAAACCCAGATTTGTTGCAGTTAGCAGAGCTGGTATCATGACTGGTCTGCCTTATCTTGGGGCAGCTCTCCTCTACAGCAGAGTCTTCCTCACAATCAGATGCTGGCAGAAAGTGGTGGGGAGCACTCAGGGTGGCGACGGTCGCATCCTACCAAGCACAGCAACGGGGGCGACCTGACACCTCACTTACACACCCAATAGCCAGGCATTAACTGCCTGGCTGTCTCCCTGAGGCAGCAGTGCTGCCTTGAGAGCTGCAGTCCTCGGGGTTTTGTTCTGCTCACCCCTCTGAAGTCAGGTTCCTCACCTGGAGTTTCCTAGAGCAGATCGCCCCAGCCCCGGCAGATGCTGCTTGAGCAGGTCCCTTTTAATTCTGCAGATTCTACATTGTTACTTCACTCCGACTTCTTGATAGCTCCAAGAATTCTGAATGACCTTGACACTTCTTCAGAAATCTCCTTGTCTAAGCCAAGGAGCCTGGAGAGACATTCAGGTGAGAAAAGGCTTTGACTGCCTGGTCTGGCTCTCTCAAATATTATGGAAAGTGTTATCATGAAGAGGCATCGCTCTGAGCCAAGTGGAACTACATTTCATGTTGTACAGAAGGGAAGATACCTCAGAATACATCTGAGGGCTGATAAGTAAGAACAGTCATTTTACAGGGTTAGTATTTCCAGTTAATATTATATTCAGGTTTGAGAAGTGCTGCACTTCTTGCAAAAGGAATTGTATAAGAGCAGTTTTTAAAACTACAAAAGAAAGGTGGAAAAGGCAAATTGCACTAATCCAAGTTTGAAGAGCCCTTCTTATGATCTTTAGGAATTGAGTCCCAAAGAAAAGATCAGCTTGTGACTGAGTTCTGAAATGCAGTTTTGTCAAGTGTCTACTCAGAGCTGCAGAACCAATCCCTCCAGAAAGCCCAGAGAATGTGCCGGGCTGACTTGCCCCACACAGGCTGGAGCTTCTGAAGAGCTCACAGCGCCCTCTGTGCTTCTGCAGAAAGAGCAGGGCAGCAAATTCAGACAAGGGAGGGCCCAGAGAACCCCTGTGAGGAGAGTGCTGAGCCTGCAGCACCTGGCACGGGGTACTCTGCACAGTACCACAGTACCACAGCAGAAGGTCCACCAAAAACTGGGCTGGCAGAAATCAGGGGACACGCAGCCTGTGTGAAGGCAAGAGGAAAAACGAGACACATTTGTGGAAAAGGCCACACTCTGCTGCAGTGTGTGTCCTTCCCAAGCTGCCCCACCATCCATCTCTCGCACCCCTGCAGGGTTTGTGTCACCAGGGGTGTCTCCTTTGGTCTGCCCCAAGAAAATGAGTGCTGTCAGTGTGTTTGACCCACACTTCCATCAGTGCTGTCACAGTGCATTTGCACAGCATCATTACTGTACAAAGCTTTTGCCTTGAAGGGTGGGATGGGACAGTTCTCTGGGAGAGGCAGGGAATGTTTAACCAAGAGAAGGAGGATTGCTGTGAGATCTTGACTTAATGTGAATGTCAGGGTTTGAGCCTGGTTGGTGGATGGAAGCAGAGAACTTCTCTCATCCTAAGGTATGTGCACAACAGTGCTGCAATTCAGCACTGATGGTTATTAAAGAAGGAATAAAATAATCAAAAGCAGGCTGCTATGGCTAAGATAGTTTTCATGTTTGTACTGTTTTTCAAGATATGCTGTGTTTCCTTTCCATTACCTGGCCACCAGAGGTGTTCAGACCAACTGTGATAATTACCACTTCTCTGATTGTCCTCACTAAATGTTGCAGGTTTATAATTGTTATTTTTAATTCCTAATTTAGTTTATAATTTTACTATCATTTTAACAAGGGAAGAAGGAGAAGTGTGGCTAAGTCTAACTATGTGTCTGTGCACGTGCTTGCTGGTGTGCATGTGTGGAGAGAGATTTTATTCGATTTTGCTGTCGCATCCCTAATGTGACACTTCAGAACAGACCTGCTGGGTGCCTTCAGCTCCCTCAGCTTGCTTTTTCAGAGGTGGTGACTCCCTGCAGGTCTGAGTTACTCCAGTGGGATTGTGGCTGCTCAGCACCTTTGTAAGGGCTGTCCCGTGCTGTCACTGCTGAAGGTGTTCAGCACCTTGCCATGTCAGGCTTCTCCCAGTACATTTTCAGTCAGACCTCATGGCTAAGGAACCCCAAAACCGCCACAGCCTTTTCACTGTTAATCCCAGCCCCACATCATCCAGTGAAATGCAGATTTTCCTGAACATCTTGCCATGGTGATGAATCCTGCAGTTACAATAAAATGTTCAGGAATATCCCCCATCTCCTTTTCTTGTGCCGTCATTCAGACACTCTGTAGGGTAATTCTCTTCTCTTCTCTGCTGTATCTCAAACCCCTTCCATTTCTCAATGCCAAGTGCTCTTTATAGTATTATGTCAGTGATCTCCTTACACTGCATATCTGCTCCTCGTCCTGCCTCTCAAACACTTCTCCTAATGCCACGTCTCCCTTCCCTGTAATCTCCTCGAGGTGCTTATAATGCTTCCTTTCCTTGTCACACCTCTCAGAGGCTCCATGCATTATAACCTGAACATTTCTGTGCTCACCTAGCCAGAAAGATTGCCAACGCTCTGAATGACAAAAATGATCTAAAGAAAGAAGATGCAGTGAAAAAGTAAAGGTTACATCTTACTGCACTCAGGGAGGATCAGTGTGGCTTTTCAGGTCTACCAGCCAAGCAGGGACTGCAGCTACAGCATCATTTGTAGTTCCAATTTGGCTGGCAAGTATCTTGAAATTTCACAGTTCTGGCCATTGTGTTATGAGAAACCTGTGCTGGCAGCACATAAGAAAAGCTAGACATTGGTATAATTCTCTGAAAGGATTTTCCTGTCTATCAGACAGAGAATTAAATTGCCGCTAGGTAGTAAGTTGTATATCTCCATTTAAACTATGGAAATAGTTCTCCACAGCTTAATTTGGCAAAATATGCTCAGAAGGACAAATTCCTCTGCAATCCCCCTGAAATCAGGGGACCACGCTGAGATAAACCAGCCCCCCCTTTGAATTAAGCACTTCTGCAAATTATCTGAGTAAGCCTCTTTCTCAAAACACAATTCAAGGCCTGTTTGTGCTATCACCAAGATAGGAACCGGATCTTCCTCCACCTCCCAGAGCTTCCTCCCAGTATTTTGCTGTGGTTTTGGGCCTGTTGCAGTCATACCTGGTTTAAGCACAGTGAGGTGAAGTGTGAGGCCTCAGAGCCGCAGCTAGCAGGGAGGAATGGCAGCTGCAGGGGTGTGCTGGTGTGTCTCAGTCAAACACCAAAAGATATTTTCAGCTTGTATCCAGGGATACAGCAGCAGGGAGCTGTTTTTATTTTATACCTGTAGTGTCTCCAGTTACACAGGGACTGGAGGTCAGAGGCAGCATAAATTCATGATTATTCGGTGATGGTATGTGGTACCTGTGAACATTCTTCCCTTGGGTTGGAACTCCCTGCTGCTGTTTATAACTCCAGTGCCAGACTCAGTGCACACCAGTGCCAGGTTTAGCATAGAGAGATGGAAGGCCCAGACTGTACCGGGAGGTATCAGGTTCTGGTGAGCACAGGAGGAATTTCACTGTCCCCAAGGGCCTCTGGGCTCACCCTACAGACAGGCATGTACATCCCCTCGGAGATGGGGTACAGAGAGCCTGGTCAGGCCAGCAGCTACCTGCTCTCTTTCCCAGCCAGCATTTCTGCCTTTCTGCACTGCCCTCCCTTTCAGTACCAGAGGCAGGTTTGGTCATTCTTTCCTGTAACACCCTCCAGAACTGACATTTCTGCGCTCTGTGATAGCTACAGGTGGTGGCCCCAAGGCAGACCTGTGTTTGTGGACATGAGTGGTGATGCTGCCCTGGGACCCCACCACCAATGCTGCTGACACCCTGCTTGCAGCTTGCCTACTCTTCACCAAGGGTTATAGGCAGACTAAATCATAAAATAAATAGAATACCAATAATTCCATGTACCTGTGGATCAAAATTTTAGTTGAGCCAAACCCCTTTTGATTGAGTGACTGTCAAACTGAAATTTTGATGTTCATTAGGCATTTTGCGGTTTCCCCTGCTAAGCAATGTGAGACCGTCTTTGCTTGTTTTGAGGCTGACAGCTTCAGTCCCTCATATCTCAAGTTGTACTTTTTTTTTTTTGTCCAGTGGTGATTCTGTTTTACTCTTCCCTCATCCATCATCCATCAGTGGATAGGAGTGGGCTCCCTATCCACTCTGCTTCTCCCATCAGCACAGTTTTGCTGCATCTGCTTTGAAGTGATAATACAGGAGTTGTCTAATCAGTACCTGATTATCCTTTTGCATGGAAGTAGGACCATTTGGATGGGCTCTAATCTCATTAACACAACTTTCCTTGTTTCCATCCCACTGATGACATCTCCAGTTCCACCAGTGTGATTAACACCCTGGTCGTGCTTTTGGCAGATTTAGTCCTGATTTATGCCTGTCTGGGGTGAGAACCAGGTTATCTGACTTTCCCCGGCTTAGAAATTTGATCCCTCCAGAAACGTTTTGAGGGGGTTTGCTTCTGTTTTGAGTATGATCCAGCTGTTGTTTTCTCCATTCCTTCTTATCACCTGGACAATGGAAATGGTTGTTTTCATACAAATGGATAATTTAATTACTGTCACGCCAGTGTAAACTCGCTTGTTGCAGAGCTTCCCTTTAAAGCCTGAAGTTACAAATCAGTTAAGAAAGTGGTGGTGGATATGCTTGGGGTTTGTAAATATTTTTATCTGTGCTATATATTGAGCCATGCTAAGAAGTGACTTGGAAAGTACTGATTTTATGAGTGACAGATAATCTACTGTAGTGAAGGTACTGAGATTTAGTTCCTCAGCAGACTTGTTACCAGGACTTTGCAAACTCCTTTCCTGAAGAATTTGACATTCACTGTTATTAAGTCAAAAAGGCAGCACTTGCTCCAGATTGCAGTGCTGACATCATGCTTATATTCCTCTGCTGAATCTTTATTCTTGGTTATCCTAGAACTCCTGCTTCGGGTACACCTCTTTCTCTTTTTAATTTGAAATTTAATTTCACTGTGTTTTTGTGGAAATTGGGCTCTACAATGGTGTCTTACCCCATCATGCACCATGGATCAAGTCTTTGCAGTAAAAGAATATGTTTGAAATGAACAGTAATTTTTGGTGAATGTCAATCTTACTGTGAACTACAGGAAGAATAGCTGGCTTTATTTTTTTCCAGGAAGTTATTATCTAAAAATGGAAAGTTAATTTGTTTCTGAGCTCACCTAGGATTCTTTTGTCATAGTGCATCCAGACTGTAAGGTTGGTAGGCAGAGACATCCAGAAGAAATAGAGATTGTTTGCACAATTCTGTGTCCGCAGCAGAAAATCAGGCTGTGAATGACACTGCTTGGGCATGAGAGTCCTAAAAAGAAGTTTAGCAGCCCAGAAGTGTGTGGAGAACAGCTCTTAAAGTCCCTTTTTAAGTATTAGAAAGGTTAGAAGAATTGCTTTTGTGATTTCTGAGCACTGCCACGTGAGAGAGGCATTCAGCTTCTGCCCCTGACCAAGAATCATCTCCTGCTGCTCCTTAGAAAAGTCACTGGCTCGTATCTGAAAAGCACTTTGTATCTGAAAAGAAAGATTGGGTAAAGGTAATAAAATATTCACTTCCAATCTACTGAGTTGGTGAAAGCTGATCTGGTCTCTGGTTATCAGCTGACAAACATAATTGCAGCTTATAAATCAAGTGTGGCCACTTGAGAATTTGGCAGCTCTTCCAGTTTAAGATGTTTGCTAAAGTTGCTAACATTATGGTAATACAAGAAAAGTTACATAAAAGTCATTGATTTTGCTCTTAAATAAAAATAACAGCCATCTATAATTGGTTTTCCTTTTCTTCTCCTTGGGAAGAAATGCCATTTAGCTGAGGAAGTGGAGCTGGATTGTGGAGATGCTTGCCTTCTGCTCTCTCTTTAGATGAAACTGGAGAGCAGGGAACACATGGCTTTCACGTCACCACGGACAGCAGCAGGGGACAGTGAGAAAGTGGAATACCAGGGATCAGTTTTGGGGAGACTTTTGGCAGAGGAAGGAAGAGGGGAGCAGTCGCTGTAATTTGTATTATGTCAGAAACAAGAGGCTCCAGCTGGGGCCTTGCTGACCTGGCATTTGCTTCTCCAGATAAAGGAAGAGCAATCTTGCACCAGAGCATTTATAATCTGAATAGGAATTGAATAGAGAAAATTATCTACTCTGCTTTCTGATTTTTCAGGCAGGTAAACAGAAGAAAATTGAATTTAAGTGACTCATCCTGAGTTACATGGGGATTCTGTAGCCCAGCCAGGAATAAACCCAGATAATCTTTCTTTCAAAGAGCTGGCAGCATTACCCACCTTATTTTATAGTCAGGTCATTGAACCTAGCCTAATGCCTCTGCTGGCATTCAGAAATCTGTCTTGAATGCATCCCAGATCTGTCTCTCTTTCTCGATCCAGAAACACTTCCAGAAATCTCTCACAGCTTCTCTCAAATGCAAGCAATTCCTCTTTTCTCTGCTTTTTGCAGGAATTACACAACTCCAGAAGATTTTCTGCTCTGGCAGTGTTTTGAACTGCTTGCTTTTCTCCTGTGAAGATGGGAGAAGACCTTCAGCATTCCTAGGGAGAAATGAATTACTGAAGGCAATAATCTCTGTCTCCTACCTGTCTCCTGCTGTCTCCTACCAGTTCTCCTAGAGGATTCTGTCACCTGACAGCTGCATAAATGGCTGGAGAACTAAAACATGGAGTTTGTAGCGAGCTTCAAAACGCAGGTCATGAACAGCTGTTGGTAAAGAAAAGAGGACACAGTCCAAAGGGCATGAGGAGCATGAATGTTTTCCTCTCACCTGTTAGCTCTTGGTCTCTACTGAGATTTTGGCAGTACTAAAAACAGTATGGAAACTACTGCTCAGATCCTTGCTGTACTCCCATATCCATGTCTATCACACAGAAGGACTTCCTTTGTTAATGTATATGGCTGGCAACTCTCAGGTAACTACATGAAGGAAATGAGGAAAACAATCTCCCTCACACTTTCCATTAGAATGATTGATGCAACTTGGAGAAGTGAAATCGGGAAAGGGGCAGCAGAAGCTCAGCAGCCCCTGAAAATCTTCCAATGAGTTTCTAACAAATGCATTTGATTGCAGCAATGATGAGACCTTTTGGCTACTAAAGAAGGGTCTTGTCATCCTGTCCAACTTTCCCCAGTTTGGTGTGAGCACTAAGCTTCCCTGAGCTGGGTGAGTTGGCAAGAGACCCAAAACACACCAGTCTTACTCCTGTTGCTAACTTCCATTGAGGGGAGCAAGCCCAGGTCCACTTTCATCCCAGGGCTAGAGGTGCTGAAGGACGTGGAGCAGAGCAGTGGTGCTCACTTACTGCTGCTTCAGTGCAACAATGCACAAACAGGCTCCTGGAGCCACTCTGGCAAACCTGCCCAGTGCTGTGGTGTGCCCGGGGCAATTCCCAACCTGTACCTTCACTCTGTTCCCTGTAGAATCCCTGACCTGCTCCTTCACTTTGTCCCCTGTAGAATTCCCAGCCTACACCTTCACTTTGTCCCTTGTAGAATCCCTGACCTGCATATTCACTTTGTTCCCTGGGCAATTCCTAACCTGCACCTTCACTTTGTTCCCTGGAGAACTCCTAACGTCCACCCTCACTTTGTCCCCTGGGGAAATTCTAGCCTGCATCTTCACTTTGTCCCCTGGGGAACTTCTAGCCTGCACATTCACTTTGTTCCCTGGAGAATTCGCTAACCTTTACATTCACTTTGTTCCCTGGAGAACTCCTAACCTGCACCTTCACTTTGTCCTCTGGAGGACTTCTAGCCTGCATCTTCACTTTGCCCACTGGGGAACTTCTAGCCTGCACATTCACTCTGTCCCCTGGAGAATTCTCTAACCTGCACATTCACTTTGTTGTCTGGAAGCTGTCGAGTCAGGCCAGAGAAGGAGCCCAATGCAATTTTATGTAGCCAGCAGTTATACTGGTTGCTCACTATCAAGTTGGTACCACAAGTATGCCTTTATAATTGGAATCTCCTCGAATTCAAAGTGGGCTCTGAAATCCTTACTGGTTTCTGTTATTCCTTGCGCTGTCACAAAGCAGAGGTTCCAGAAGCCAGTCCTGTTCCCCTGTTTCACTGGACCTGCTGTAAATGTGGAGTCTGTGATGAGTCCCTCAGATGGATGCCCCGTGCCTGTAAGAAACTTAATAGCACAATTAAGAAATAAACAATCAGTATTCATACGAGGAGTAAATGCAGTGTGCCACTTTGCAGGATGAATCTATGAGTCCTGTCTGTACAAATAAAAGTATAAATGCAGTCAATTACTGATATACTTGGAATCTGCAAATTAGTGTCATAATACAAACAGTTTTTCAGCTCCTGGAAATTGGCTTCAACCTCCTGCATGCTGGAGCTCCACTGAATTTGAGTAATTTTGGTCAATGCAGCTAATCAAGTTTACTTCAGCCCAGGATCTAATCCGCAATAAAGACTGAATTTAGGGTAAAGGCTTTCTTAAAGCAAAGTTCTTGTTGAGAGTTTGAGACGATCAAAATTTTCCCTTGCCTGCTTTTTGGTTCCTTAATCCCCAATTAATTTTTAGATCTAAACACACATGCAACTCTTCCAAAGGACTTTCAAAGGATGCTCTGAGTCACTCCAATCAGTTCTGAAGCACAAAATACCCCTCAGTTGACATTCTGGGATCATGAGCTGTGGTTATGTGTATTTCACTGTTCACATGGTAACAGAATCAAAAGAAAATCATAATGAAATACCATGGTTGGATTCAGAAATAGGTTACAAAAACATTCTTTTGAGCAGTCCTAACAATGGAGAAGAGATGAATTTACATTGGGCCAAATTTGTCATTACTGCAGTGCCAATTAACTCTCTGAAGTTGCTCCTTGGAATAACTCAATAATTAGGTAAAATTCTTTCAGTGAGACTTGTGCCACCCCCACCCTTCTTCCAGTGCTTACCTGAAATTATTTAGCTCGAGAAAAACGAGGAGTTGGTATTTTTATTAACTCTTTGTATGCCTTCAATTTCAAAATCATTAAATATTTAGTGTAAATTTGCATTAGTAATTGATATTGAAGCTAGATTTATCAGAAAAGATGAACCTCTGATGGTTTAAAACAGAAAGAGCTTCTGTTAAGGATGAGAAGAAAGGGATGAAAATGACTTAATTCTGTAGCTCTAAGCTGTCCTTTGTCTTAAAAGGTAAGAAAAGAATTACCATGGAAACGTGCTCACTTCTTCTTGTAGAAAAAAGAGTTTGACTTAATTACTATGAAGCTGTACTATCTTATCTTAAAATAATATTCCAGGTCTTTTTTCCCAAGTAGTGTATTTATGTGTGTCAGGAAGAACTGAGGAAAATGCTATCAGAAGGGAAATAAGCATTTGTCTGTGTTTAAATCATAGCTCTCACTCTGTAGCAAACATTTTTATTGCTATTGTGAAATTCACACCTCTCAGGAGGAAATCTTCTTATAGAATCTGCTGCTTTCTCCCAGCTCCTATATGTATGTAAGCAACTGTAGCAAATCTCTTTTAACTGGCAACAATAAAGAACAGTAATTGCACATTTTAATTTAAAATTACAGGAATGTTCCTTCCTTTTCTGGAGGGAAACCTCTTCTGTGGGCCCCTTTCCAGAACAAAATGCTTCATTGCTGGAGGAGAGGAGCGTGGTGGTGTTGGGATTTCTGGCGAGTGCGGCGATCGGGGCGCGGTCGGGGCTCTGAGTGCTCTCCCAGCTCTATCCTCCTCGCGTTCTCTCTGCTGAGCTCAGTCAGGTATTGGGAAATATTGGGAATTTATATTGGGAGGTCTGGAGTCTGGCTTGGAGCGGGATTTGCTGCTAGAGCTGTGTCACGCCCTGAACCATCCTGGTGTTCCCCTTGTGAGCATCGCTCCTGCTACTCCCTGCCCTTGCCTTCCTCCAGCCTGACCTCACTCTGAGCTGTAATTGGATCCTGCAGCTGGGAGAAGACACAGATCCCTCCTGAGACAGCTCAGCCAGCAAAGCAGGGCTGTGCCCCTCACACCAGAGCTCATCCCAAAGCCTGGCAGCCCAAAAGGCAGGATGTGTGACCCAGGGAAATTCTTATAGCCAAACCCACACTCAGTGTCTGAAGCATCTCACATCTCACACCCACAGCAGGAGCTCCCCTGTGTCGCACAGTGCTGCTCAGGCTTTTGGGGATGGAGCTTCAAAATGTTTCTTCAAGGAGCTGGCCCGAGCGAGAGTGGAGCCTGCATGAGTGAGTGGTGTAGGAACAAGTTGTATCATTATTTATCTCTGAAATAATCCTTGTTTTTCACATCACATCTGTGAGGCTTCCAGTCTTCTTCTGCAGATAGACTGCCAAGAATTTTATCTGTGGGAGTTTGCAGCTCCCCAGAAAAAAGGCAAACAGAGAACTTTCAGTCTAAAGTAATTTAATTTGGTGGAAGAAAAGCATTAAAACCCAACAAAAACAAAGTTTCCATGAAAGGCCACAGGAAATGCCCTTCCTAAAATTTTCTACAGTAGAATTGATTGGATGATATCTTTGCACCCCTGGAAATGTGTGAGATTTAATTGTTTCAAGGCAATTAGTTTTAGGACAATACACATGTGTGGCAATCATAGACATGTTCAGCAGCACTGGGATAAGTTAAGTCCTGTTTCCATCTACTTTTTTTTGTATCTTTGCATTGTAACAGCAATCCAGAAGTTTCTCAGAATAAATTGGAATCTACAAACATGCTTAACATAAGATGATTTAAAGTGTCATTATCTTCTGACTTAGGCTGGCCTTGATTTTGCCCCATGTTTCTCAGGGAAGACATAGAGATATGAACAGGGAATGTGCTCCCCTGTGTCATTATCTTTATGCCTCAGGAAAGTTCATACAGCCCTTTTTACATCTAGGCATCAAAGCTTTAGAAGCTTCAACTTTCGACGTTTTAATTCAGCTGGTTTTAATAACTCTCCTAACATTCAAAGATCAGCTCCAACTTTACTGAGGGAAAACTGTATTTTCTGGTATCTGCTAAGCTGTGTGTCATGAGTTTCTGTAATAACTACCAGGGATTAGGTTAATAGCATTACAGCTGGAAGTGTTACTTGTGGCTTTGTGAGAGACCTGTTTACAATTTACAAGGTTGGAGTGATTAGCAGTGCAGATGCAGGCTCTGCTGGTTACAAAAGCTTCTGTTGGCTGGAAAGCACGGTGGATTCATATTTATAGAAGGAAAATACAGTATTTTACAGTAAAAAAGTGTTTCTGGGTGTGGAGAATCTTGGCCTCGTTAGGGAGCTATTCACAGATAGAACAGACCCTTAAATTAGATGAAAATAGCCACTGATGACATGCTGCTGGGATTTTCCCCCATTCCCTGGGACAGCAGAGTGCATTCCAGAAATTGTGGAATGAACTGGTTCTGAAGGCACCTGAGTGGCAAATCCCTGTAATCCCCACAGTGAAGGTGAGTCAGGAGCTCACTGGTGTGGCAGAATTTTCTCCTTAGGAAGCACAGCTGAGAGCCTGGCAGTCACTACAGAGTCTGGGGAGGCTTTTTTGGGAGAGAAGCTGTGGCCATTCTTCACCCAGCCAGTCCACACCAAAGAAATGTTGTGCCTGATAATGGCATAGAACCTACAAATTGAGGTAATCTCAATTTCCACTGAGCTGCACCTGCACAAGGCAGGCACTTCTGCTCTGCTCTGGACGTCTCCACACCTGCACTGAGGTCCCAGCTCTGTGGGGTCTTTCTTACAGCAACTTGATCAGACACTTCTTTCATGAAAAATGATGCTTTAGACACCACCATGCTGCCAGCCAAACTCTTACTGGTTATTTATTACTGCTGAAAATTCAGATTTTCCGATTCAAAACTTTGAATCCAATTAAACTGGAGGTTGGGAGCGGGTGATCTTTAGGATTCCTGCCAACCCAAGTAATTCTGTGATTCTCTGTTTCTAAATAAGATTGTTGCATAGTTGACAAACTGATAATACAAAGGAGTGAATTCTGACAGTTTTTATACTGGTCTCCCTCCTTAAAGTTGCTGGCAATGGTGTCCATGGCATTGCTAACTGTGCCTAACACCACCGAAGGCCAGCTAAAGCTGTTTTTTCCCTTCTTGGGCTTTGTCAGCTCTCTCCTTCTTTGGTGCTGTGGTTCTCTGCTCCTGAGTGGTTTCCAGAGATCGACATTTTCCCTCAGTGTCTATAAAATGGAGAACTACTGATTCACACTGACTGTTCTTCAAAGCATGGGAAGGAGTGATTAGACTCTGACCACAATGGTGAAAAGCCTTGTGTCTCATTTAATTCCCTTTCTGCTGCATTTTTCTTAAAGATATCTTACTAGCTACAGCTTTCTATAGATAAACAGGCACCGTGCTGGAGAATTTCACACTCAGATTGAAGCCTACAAAATTTGCATTTGTCAAATTCTACAATGAGGTGGAAAAATGTCACTCTTTACCAGGAACAAACTTTGAGGCATAATTGCTTGTAAGCAAAGCAGACATCAAATTTGTTTGGTCATGAGTTAAATCCCACTTCAGTTTTGCAAAGTGCAGCCCTCCAAAAATGTTTGTTGGGGGTTAAATACCATCTGAAAATGCTGATGGCAGGTGATGTGACTATCAGGATAGCAAGGCTCCTGAATCATCCTCATACTGCCTGTCTCCTCCCAGACTTCTGTACCTATCCAGCATTTCAATGTCAGCCTAAAAAGTTTCCCAGTCACCAGGACAGTTGTGCAAATGGTGCTCCCTTCAACCATCCTGCCCTGAACACTGAACATTTGTGAAATAAATTGGGTCCTTCTGAAGAAATTTAGTCTAAAGGTGTTCTAAATTTATCCCCCAAGGTTGTAAAAGAATGCATTAGTTGGAAATTCAGTCCAGCACTCCAGGAGGCTTCCTGTCGTTCTGCTGGGAAGCTCCCATGCCAAATGGCAGCCGTGATTAAAAGCATGACAGGCAGTGACCCTGAGTTTGCTCTTGTAGCACAGGACTTTAAAAATGCTTCAGTGAATCTCAGAGGAAAATCAGATCACAGGAGAGACTCCTGCAAATTTGCCTAGAGGAACTAAGTTGTTTGGTTTTGTTTTGTTTTTAATTCTCTGTAGAATGCTGTTTCTTCATGGAAAAAAAGAGATAAAGGCAGCATTGTCACAGGGAAAGGTGGTGGTGGCACAGGAGAGGGTAATGAGGGGATGGAGGGGAATTACAAGTGCTTTCTGTTTGCTTGGATGTGCTGCAAGGGCTGAGTTGCTGATGCTTCTTGTGCCATATGGTGGAACAGCTGATGGTTAAATGCTGATGCTGAAACATGATGCTGACACAGCAGATGCTAAAACGTAATTGTGGCAAAGATGATAGCAAAACTCTGAAGGTGAAACACCAGGGCAGAAATTGGCGCTGATAAAATAGAGACTTCTGATGTTTGTCTGTTAGAAATTGATTTCTGGAGCTGGCAGTAACTGTAGTAGCCCAGGCAGTGTTTGGAAGGCCAGACTGGAGATATGTGGGAAACCAGGAGAGTTCTCAGCTATTTGTTAGTGGGAGAGAGTAAGGCAAATGTCTTGCTCTTTGCTCTACAGGGAAGAGTAGAGCACAAGCCCTTTAGGAAGAATCAAATCCACTGTGAAACTCAGTTTCCAGCTCTCCCAGCCCACCCACCAGACACTGAGATCAGCTCCATGCTGTTCTCACAGGCACAAGAGAGGCTGGCTGCAAACCAGCAGGTTTCCAGCTGGTCACAGCGGAATAATGAGGTCATCCAGCACACACAGTCTGTTTGCTTGCTTGTCTCCCTTAGCATTTATGTATTTTTTATGGTTCTAAACACCGAGAACAAGAGTTTTAAACATTTAGTTGCAACAAAATGCCGTCCAGTTTTTGGTTTTGTTGTTGGTTTTTTTAGCAGGAAAAGCCATTCTGGGGTGTGCTTGCCTGAATTTCTGAAGGATGGCTTTGACCTTATTAGCAGATATGCACTGTGATCCTGTGAGGCACAGAAATGGCATTTTGTTTATTAAGTACCTGAGTTGCTCTAGAAAACTGAGGTAATTTAAAAAACTGGAAGAGGGCCAAATAACTTAAGTGGCAATATAAAAGTTACAGCAAGACGTATTTTCAGAATTAAATATTCTCCAGTCTGATGGTCTGAGATGCCCTCAGAAAATCCAGGGTAAACTGATGCCAGAATGCTGCTCAGGAAGGGATGTTCTTGTTTCCTGCAGACCACATTGTGTTCTGCATCGTAGATGGTTGACAGAACACAGACTGACTTGTAGAATATAAAATTCCTACTATGAAAATACTTTGTAATTATTTCAGTAAGCATTTAGTTGTGCAAGGTCTTGCAGAATGCTTGGAGAAAGGGGTGGGGAAAGTTTGACCAATATCATGTACTTATTTGGAAAGGAGGAAGGGCACGGTCATCACCTCCAACAAATACTGAGGATGTTCAGCCTGTGAAATTGGATTAAAAGCCTCCAAGGTGCAGTTTACTTTGAGAGTGCCAGTGTGTGTTTTGCTGGTTCATTTGCAGCTCTCTGTGTCCTGTGGAAGGGTGTGGCTGGCTGCAGGGACTTGTCCCTGTCTGTGGAACCATCTGCTCCAGGCTGCCCTGACAAGCTGGCGGAGCACAGGCTGAGGGATGCTCCTGCAGCACAGAGGGCATAGGGACGTGGGGAGAGAGGTCCAGGGTACCTGAGGAGAAGAGCAGAGAGAAGCCATGGCTCAGACATGGGGGCAGGAATAGTTGGCTAGTCACTGATCCATGGTGTGGGTTTAGGCACCCCTTCAAGCTCAGCTGTTTGGCTTAAAATATGTTTATACAGGTGAAAGTCAGAAGAGAAGAAGGTTGAACACTTTATTGGCTGCATCAGTGGAATTTGGATGTTTTGAATTTGTTTGTTTGTTTGGGGTTTGTTTGTTTTGAGGGGTTTGGGGTTTTTGTTGGTGGTGGTGGTTGTTTGTTCTTTTGAAAGGCAGTGGAGTAACTCCACTGGTGCATTTATCTTCTCTGAAAGCATCTGTTCACCCATGGTCTTTTGCAGAGTTTATGAGCTCTGTGGAAAGTGAGAAGTGAAGAGTTTATACAGTCTCTTATCTTCCCCAAGACTTCAGGTCATCTGCTTTAAACATATGACACTCACGTAGACTTTATCTTTAAACTGTTGCTCTTCAAGCACATTTAGTCCAAATAAACAGAACTTTAGCATCAGGCTGGGTGTGAGCAGCCAGCTGATGAGGTCCAAGGCCTGTGGGGGACCCTGTGCAGCTCCTGTCTCTCAGACACCCTGTGACTTTCCCAAAGCACAGACAGTGCATGGGGACAGCTGTCCATTCCCAGGAGCTCTCTGCCACCTGTGCAGGGCTCCTTGTGCCAAAGGAAGCCACTGAAGGGTCACTGTGATTAACACACAGGAGCAAAAGCAGAGTAAGAGCTGCTGTCAGCCCTTTTGGTTCTGTTTTGTGTGGCACACCTCTGGTTAAATAGCTGCTCTAGTTCAAGACTGGTGATTCAGAACCCTTCGAGGGTCTTTGTTTTAAGGAAGAGGACTCAGCAATTCTGCCCCAGGCTCTGCCTCACCACACTTGGTCCTGAGAGGGGTGTTTCCAGTTCTCTCAGGGGAGAGATGAACAGCTTGGGCATCCCCTGGCTGGCTGGGAGGAACTTCAGGGAATCAAATGCCAGCTGTGAGGAGGAGTACAGTTTTTATGGGCTGCTACTCTTTCCCTCTGAAGTAATGAACTCTATCAACATGTCAGTGTTGGAAGTGGGTTGATAGAAGCAAGACACAGGATTTGGCCTAAATCTCAACTCTGGACAGATGTGTGGGAAAACAGACTTTCCTCCAGTGAGAAACTTCCATTGTTGCACACTAAAACATGAATGATTAATTAGTTATTTTACAGTAAATTGTAACACTTGAGTTAATTTAGGTGGGCATTCACATCCATCTCATACCTTCCCGGTTCTAAGCTTGCAATCTCTTTCTTGTATCAAACCTTGGTTTGGAGTTCCCCTGGGAGGAATTGCGGTGACTGTTTTTCTTTGCTTAATCAAAGTGGCAAAAAAAAGATCATTATGGAATGTGATCTAGGGTCTACCAACCTTCAAGTCCAGAAAAGGAGCTCTAGTATCTAGTCAGGTTCTGGCAAAGAGTCAGAAGTCTCCAGCATAGCATGGAGCCTGGGAAAAGGAACGTAATGGTTATCCCTGGAAAAGTTCATTCCAGCATGAAAGCTTATGCTTATCAGCTCCTGAAATGTTTTTGAAAAGTAATTTGCACCCCAGTGATTTGGGAAGAGGTTCAGTGTTTGGTACCTAATAAAGATAGCTGGCATGGAAGGGATGTTATTTTAATTATAACATGGTGATGACATTTTCAGGAAGGGATCCCACAGAGTTCTGACTGCAGACATTTCCATACTCACAGCACTTAAACAGCTGCCAAAGGGTTTTCATTAATAGGTTATTTGGATACAGTATAGACAGACTTATGCTGTGCTATCACTGCTCCACAGCCCTTCTTCCTCTTCCTTGGCTTCCTTGGAAAGATGAGCCAAAGAGATCTGGCCAGAGTCTCAGAGCAGAAGGGTGAGAGGCAGCAGCACTGCAGCTCTGCACAGAGAGAGGATGAGAGCCACAGCCCAGAGATATCAGCCCCTGTAATCCCCTCTGTGCTCAGAGCATTTCTGGGACAGCCTCAGAGGCTACCACAGAGCTGGCTGATCCAGCAGAGCTGGAGCTGTGCTGGGGTACTGCAAACTCCAGCCCCTCTTTGAATGGCATCTCTCTGACTGCCCATTATTTTTGGAAATCACACTGTCTGTGGCTTTGCTGCTGTTTGCTGTGCTGCTGTGACTCACTGCCAGTGACCTTGGTGGCACAGGGAGCAGCTGAGGATCTTGCTCCAGGGCAGGAGCCTGGACCCCTCATCCCTGCCCTGGGGGATACATCCGAGGGACGTGCTGGGCTGTGGAATTCTGGGATTCTGGGATTGTGGAATTCTGTGATTCCGGAATTCTGGAGCCACACTAGTGCAAGGGGAGAATGAGGCCCAGCCACTCAACCTTGCACAGCCACTTCTCCTTATGGTGCTTCCTCAGCACAGCCCAGGTGAGAGAGGGATTCAGGGAGTACCTGGGGCCTGTCAGAACCTGCAACAATTCCCAGTTCAGCTCAGCTCCCTGCTCAGAAGCTTTGGCAAAAAACATTTCCACCCCAACCAGGTAGGGCTCTGTTTTATATGTGCTAGAGTCTCTAACCAACGAACCTTTATGC